>MZZL01000404.1:313384-427213 GCA_002749535.1 Apophysomyces variabilis | reverse complement strand
CGTACCTTCCTCTCTTAAAACGACGAACCATTGAAAGTGATACACTATCCAGAGTCAAAGAGCGCTCTTCTATCAGGCAGAATCTGTAAATAAAAATATGCTATGAGCGTTATGGATCTCAAAGGTTGGGCAAATCGTGCGAGCAATTGTATGAAATTTCCCAATTTTTAACCGTAGATATCTTTGTCAGTTTTTGTCTGTTAAACATTCTGAGCAGTTCGCTACCTTCCTCTTGAAAAGATATATCGGTTCAACTGACTTGAAACCGTATTGACATTCCAAGATGTTATGAAATTGATTGCGGTCCTGAGCAATCCGCAGCATAATAACGAAAATGAAATTGCTTTTACAAATGCCCTTCTAATCTGAAATATCTCAAACTTGCTGCATTTGACCCGGTTCCTATGAATTTGAGGTGTACGTTACACGAGGGGTACTTTCGTCACGCCTGCTATAAACGGACTATACTTAAGCCACCAGTGCATGAAGGGTACCGGGACTTAAACATCATCCTATCAGCATCTGTGGGTTATGAGGGGTACCGGAATTTGAATGTCTAACAACATTAGCCTATCAAATCGTCCTTTCTTCCATTAAGTTATTGCATGGACAAACACTTTGATTCAAGGAAGTTTAAAAGTTAAAAATTCCGTTTAATAGCAATGCTTTGAAGGCAGCTTTTTGTACAAAACAAAGCTGGTATTTGCAACTTTTCCAGCTAGCTTCTTCATGCTTTGCGTATGAGAATTTGCAATGTGCTTTAGCTTTCGTTGCATATTATCAATGTTATCGACTTAAAATGAGGATCGTAGTTAGTCGATAGAAGATCAATTTCCAGGTCAGGATTGATGTAACAGAAAAAGACTTAATTTTTATTTTCTCTGATTATATATCTGCTTATAAGTTTGGTACTACTATATGACCTAGACTGTGACAATACGGTAAGATCCAGTAGAACCATCGATTGGGGCAGCACATGTAACAATAACTTCTTCAGTCGGGAAATGCTCAAAGCTAGCATGGTTCGGAGTCATTGTTTTATGTAAGCAAAAGTTGGAAAGAAAGATATCATTTTATTTTATCCAGCAATCTCCAAAACTTCTTTAGGGTACTACCATTTATGGTAATTTATTGCACTGTGTCTTTTTAAAACCTCTTTGGGGGAGAGGGGTAGTACCCAATTTGGAGCTATCCGTGACCACTTTTCTTTTGATGATGCAGGTACCCCTCGTGTAATGTACACCTCAAATTCATAGGAACCCATATAGTGTAATTTAGGATCAGTTCAGCCAATAAACAGATCGTATACTGCAGCCAATCGAACTCTTATGATAAAGCCCGAACCTTGAATTAACTCTTTAACTAAGGGTCAGGGTCTCGATCGCTTGTATTTACTTCTTTTTTACTATTTAACTTCGCTGTGCATATAAAAAAATTAAGAGAAGAGGTAGACCTTCTGGGCAAAAAAAACAGTCCAAATCATCGTGCAGGGCGTCCTCGCAAGAGACAAGAGGCAAATATGGATATTCGAAGGATGATTTCATTTTCGGAATCTAGCCAAGTCAATACAGTAGAAACAGAGTCAACGGTAAATGACGCTTCAACCTCTTTGCAAGATACTACGGAATATGCAGCCAATATTGGACCCGCTGAGGTAAAAGCTACTCTATGAGTTCATCTAAGACCTAAATACGTTACACAGAGACACAGTTTGCATGATTTGCTGCGGGAAATTGAACAAGATACAAATGATGAAGATGTTGGTGACAACAATCATGCCCTTGAAGCTGTTGCTGTTGTGGACGATCAAAGTGATACTGATACCGAAGATATTGCTGACGATGACCAAACCTACACAGAAGCATCAGATGGAGTGCTCCGTCAATATTTTTCGGATGTCTTAAGTCGCTTGATTAGGGATGGTTATCCATCTGAATACAGACGAGGCACGTTTTGTATACGCTCAAAATCAGAGTTCTTTGCTCTCCGAAACAATATGCGTGATGCAACTGCGATGTACAACCCGAGAATATTTCTTTGGTTCCCTCATCGTTTAATGGCAGAAAGATTAAAATGCAAAGAATGCGGGCATCACCTTAATATTAAAGAGTATAACAGAAATCCCTATGCAAGACGCGTTGTTGATCTTGACAGGTAAATCAAGTTGGATAGAGCACATTTCGCTTAATGCTAACTGGCCTTTGTGTATAGGTGCTTTTATATCATGTCTGTGCGATATATATGCAGTAACAACTTGTGTGAGAGTACACTAAATGCCCGCGATGAGCGGATAATGGAACAGCTCCCAAGACATCTGGCATCGTCGTTTCCGGCATATCTAACACATCGATGTGCCATTTCTAAATCCGTTGGCGACCTATTGCGATCATGCGTACAGAATGGCATGGGTATTGAACGCTTTCGCCATATGCTGCAAGAACTACATACCCTTTCGCCACGCCAGGCTTGAAATACCAGTAATTGAACAGTATTGATTACTGTCAAAGATTTCCAGGAGTGCAGGGCCTATTTTCTAGCAATGGAAGATATGTGCCTTTCTCCAAATTTGATGATCCCAATGATTATGCTGGATATGTGCCTTCAACTGCATACCTTCGCTTGGTCTATACAACAATACTAGACCAGCTTCGGCCACTCATTGATAAACAAATGATGACCCTTGGTGGCAAGATCTTGAAAGGAGATCACTCCTTCAAGTTATAAAGAAAATGGCGAAAATCGGCGGCGTCTCTATTTTTAATGCGCTGTATACTGTTTGTAACGAATACGAGGAGATCCGCTTGCAATAATTCACCACAACAAAGTCACTTACGCATCTTCGCGCATCATTCAACTGGATGCTAAACTCGTACAGACTTTGTGGCCATGAGCAGCCAGAGGTCTTCTTCACTGACAATGTGCGAGGAGATTGTCGGTTCCTCGAAAATGTCTTACCATCACTTCGCTGCAGTCTACATGCAGATACATATGAAGTTACCGAGAATGCTAACAGTACCAGTGATTCTATATATCCCTCAGATGATATATCCGGCGATAACGTACAAATACTTTCTGACGACTCCAGTGATTCTGATAGCTTCAGTGATTCCAACAGCGAGATTGATAGCTCATCTTTTTCTACAAATATACCAAGCACCCAGTATATATCCACGGCAACGCTAGCATCTGCCGAGCAAACGTTCTCCCAAAGCTCAAGTAACAATACTGATACCGGAAATCCTCGAATTCTTAAAGACATATTCCATTTAATGGATATGATTAAGGTTCCGCACCGCCATAGCCTGGCAAAAGAATTTGCTCGCCGCTTTCGCAATTCAATTTTTGTTACTGACCCAGAAGATCGCCGCAGACTTGAGGCATATCTCATGGCTCAAAGTACTAGCTGGGACTATATGTTATCTACTAGACCAGCATGGATACTTCGCCGTGTAAGGCGAACAGTACCTCGAGCAGAAGAATTCTACCCAGTTGTTGAAAACCTGTTCCGAGAATATGGTCCACTCATATGTGCAAAGACAGGTTTACCTCTTTTTGACAGTGAAGCCTGGAGACAAGCAACCAATGTTCTCAAAGCGATACGACGAGGTGAAGTTTCTGACCCCCCTGGGATACCATTATATTTTAAGATGGGAGAGGATAAAAATGGTCTTCCTTTATATCGATGTAGCCGCGGAACAAACAGTTTGGAAGGAGGTGTACACCAAAACATAATTCGCAAATTTTTATCTTTTGGTGCTCTTGCAGATTACCGCTTGCGACATAATATCGATGTAAGTGGTTAAAGTAATGTGATATTGATAGATAATTAACTATACGAGTAGGTGGGATCAATTAACAGATATAACCACGTGCACAAAGGTCAGTACGAACCTTGGCTGCAGGAGTATATCATAAGCTTGCGTGCTAGCCTAAATATACCAGCCGCAGTATATGGCAACGTTGAAACCCAAGGTGATTTCCAATTTAACATACCATTATGCATACCACGAGAAACCTTTGGCATTGTAGCATTTGCTGAAGATCTAGCACGATATCTCAATATAATTATGACAAATCGTCAGCATATAACTGACAGTCAGTACAACTTTACGCTTTCAGCCGATCTTAGTACAAGGTTAGTACTAACACACAGTTCCACCAATAATCCCCTGGCAACGTATATACCTTTCTCGCAAAGACACAAGGAACCCGATATGCCATAGTTCCTTTGCATACCCCAGACGAATTCCGTTTATTCAACCAACTAATACCAGACCTACATATCCCTCATGGCCAGTTAAACTGGACAGAACTTGCTCAACAATGGAATGTTACTTATGCTAATGGAGTCACTATATTTTACAAATCAGCAGAACATATGAAAACGCATTATAATCTTTGGTTACAGAAGTAAATAGCAATTCAAAGCATTAACAGAAACATCGACATCTGCAGCACCATGCGAGAGCAATTACAATCACCAGAACGTGCTCACAATACCCTGCCAGCTTAAACGCCATCGCCAATAGTAATACCTGTAATACCACATACACATACCAGTTTGTCATTAGCTGCACCATACCAAAGAAATCGCGCCGAAACAATAACCTTCACAAAGACAACTGCAACCAAGACTAGCTGTTACTCTAAGCCAGTCTAGATATCCTTCTATACAAGCAGCAGAAACAGCATCGAGCATTACATTATCTTCGAGCAATCGGTATTCTTCCCCATTCTTACCAAAAAAGTCTACCAGAGTGTGTAGCATCTGTAAAGACCCATCTTGCAAGGGTTCATCTTTGCGTACCCGCTGTAGGATGTTTAGGAGAGATGTGCATAATACTAGGGATATACCCATCAATGTTTGAAAACACTATATAAAAATGTTTTTCATTCATAGATTGACTTGGCCAATTGCTTATCAAAAATGATTTCTCTGCCATATTTCTGTTGCAGCATGATATTTATTAGTGATATTAGACATGATTATACTTGCTAGTCTCTTCTAGCTAAGCAACTCCTGAACTTTGGTCTTAATCATTTAAATTGCCGCCTTCAAAAACAAAAAATTAAATCCATTGACCCCAGACATAATATCCGGGCCATTTTTTGGACCAATCAATTTTATTTGTCATCCAATCAAGTACGGGTCGCCAACTGTCAATCCGCGCCGCCCAATCGTGAAAAAGTCTTTTTTGAGGCTAGAAGAAAGTTATTGAGACAACATGTACTGCAGTGATATGACTTCATGAGTTTTTTTTGGATCAGGCCCTAAGAAATTGGACTGCCAAGATGTTTTGGATCAATGACATAACACCCAGTTGCATGTTTAAAGGCGCACCCCCCAAAAAATCTAAGTCGCTCAATGAGGGGATTTGTGTCACCGTCTCCAAACTAAACAAGGCACCTGTCGAGAGAGTTTAAGGCGCCCGTGGAGAGAAAATAGTTCGGCTTAGCAGAGAAAATCAAGCCGCAGAGTGAGAAAAGGAAAGTCGTTTTCTTTACGAGGATGGCCATGGGAACGTGTATGATGAAGATGGGCATTATGCTATCGACGTGGAAATGGACGAAAACGAAACAGGGGTCTTGGAAAACCGCTTAAATTTGAGCAGGTATCAGGATCTTTAAAAGAAGGATGATAGCGACGTTTGCCATGGAGCCAGCTACAACCTTGGCATCAACGCATCAACGTCAGCCCCTAAACACCTCAATCCAAATCAAAAACTTTGTCTGCTGATACAGAAATCTCTTTGTTTGCGCTGGATAGGTGAACGCTGGCAACCAAGGTTTGGCACAGCAACCGCGTAAAAAGCGAAGAATCTGGCATTGTCTAAATATCTTTCTTTTCAGGGTGAAGAGACCAATTTCTGATGGAAGGGCATCGTGCATGTGACCTTTTTGCATGGATGGGCTTTTTTCGCACACGCCAGTTGCGCAGCCCTGAGTCGATGGATGGATGCTCACAAGTCGTGTTTATTTTGTAGACTTATTTTCAGTTTGCTTGATGATTTTCCACCAACAAGTGTAAGATACACTAGGAGACATTGGGCTCTGATCATCAATAGTCATTGAAATGCAGTGTTGTTCTTGACGCCTTGCAAATACCTACTGAGGCGCATCGCTACTAGTGGATTATCAATGCAACCTCGACGACGCTGCACGACGTGGCCACATTCACTCAGGCCGCCAAAAAGGAACGTATTCCAATTCGACTACTGCCAGCCATCGACGATGCAACCAACAGATTCCTTATCTCATCCATTGAAAAAAGAAAGAAACTAAGAGGAAGAAATAAAACAAAGAAAAAGGCTCCGATCAATTTACAGTCACTGGCACTGTGACTACACGTGGGAACAGCAACGTGCTGTTTCTTCTTTTTCTTTACTTTTTTTTCTTTTACCATGTCGTTCTACTGTATATGGCCATGGTCATAGAGGACGCGTCGGGCGGTCATCTCGTGTCTCGCTTTTTGTCTGAGCTGAAAGCAAAGACAACAACCAAACGATGCGTTTCCAGATTCTCTAGCGATGGGTGGGGGGATAAAAATGTTATGGTGAGAATGGGGATGGATCTGAGAGCTGACATCAACGATTTCTCGGATCTGATCATAATCGATGCGCTTTTGGTGGGCGGCCTGTGCTTCCATGCCCATATTTTGCAGAAAGTACTATTTAAACGCTGTGAGCATACATTATTGCCATTGAGTACAACTTTTTACCTTGAAACAGAACAGATGATCAAGTGTTGTGGCCACGGACTTGAACTCACTGGGCGATTTGGGCAAGGGTAAGATGGCAATTGTCTTGGCAAAGAAGAGACCATCGATAGACACGAGCATATACATGTATCCAACGAACCCTATATGCGGGTACCCCCAAAATAAGCGAACTCATTTCTATTAATCATTCCTTTCTCTTGCACCAACCAACAAAGTCAAAACCAACAATCTGATCGAGACCTTGGCTTGGATTCAGAGATTGCAAGTGATTGAGGATAGTTGCGTTTGTGCGAAGGTTTTTGCTCTGCTGCTCCATGACGGAGCCAGGAGCTGCTGTTGGTCGCTTGATCTCTACTGAACAGAGCTCCACATGTTTCTTGGTCATGCCATGATATCGAAACAGAATGTCTATTTTGCGGCCGGATGCCAGCTTATCATAGCTGATGCCAAGTAGGGTATCATTGTATTCTCTGACGGCTTGGGTGCAGTTCGATTCCACCTCACCTCTATAAAGATGAAAGAAACACCATCAATAGGGTTTAGAGTATTTGCAACCATCTATTTTCTTCCTGCTCAGCGATCTTGATGCTTGTGTTGGAAAAAAGGTGGGTAAATATCGCGGCGTAAAGACGGTGCACCGTGGATTCCGATTGGTCATTGTCGTAATTGCCAATCGCATCAATGCTTTTCAACGCGATTAGGTGTCAAGACGTGGAATCGTTTTTAACTCACAGCAACTCGAGGATCTTGGTCAAGCGGTAGAGCTGGCAATCACGAGCTTTTGCTCGGAGGAGAGGGGCTTGCATGTCGTGGATGGCCAACAGACACGCTTCGATGCCAGAGTCAACCCTGTGGTGTGCCAACAAAAAGCATAAGTGCCCTAAACCACGCAAAGGTTATTTACATTGTAGTGATGAGCTGTACCAACCTTATAAGCAGATATATAATCAGAGAAAATAAAAATTAAGTCTTTTTCTGTTACATCAATCCTGACCTGGAAATTGATCTTCTATCGACTAACTACGATCCTCATTTTAAGTCGATAACATTGATAATATGCAACGAAGCTAAAGCACATTGCAAATTCTCATACGCAAAGCATGAAGAAGCTAGCTGGAAAAGTTGCAAATACCAGCTTTGTTTTGTACAAAAAGCTGCCTTCAAAGCATTGCTATTAAACGGAATTTTTAAAACTTTTAAACTTCCTTGAATCAAAGTGTTTGTCCATGCAATAACTTAATGGAAGAAAGGACGATTTGATAGGCTAATGTTGTTAGACATTCAAATTCCGGTACCCCTCATAACCCACAGATGCTGATAGGATGATGTTTAAGTCCCGGTACCCTTCATGCACTGGTGGCTTAAGTATAGTCCGTTTATAGCAGGCGTGACGAAAGTACCCCTCGTGTAACGTACACCTCAAATTCATAGGAACCGGGTCAAATGCAGCAAGTTTGAGATATTTCAGATTAGAAGGGCATTTGTAAAAGCAATTTCATTTTCGTTATTATGCTGCGGATTGCTCAGGACCGCAATCAATTTCATAACATCTTGGAATGTCAATACGGTTTCAAGTCAGTTGAACCGATATATCTTTTCAAGAGGAAGGTAGCGAACTGCTCAGAATGTTTAACAGACAAAAACTGACAAAGATATCTACGGTTAAAAATTGGGAAATTTCATACAATTGCTCGCACGATTTGCCCAACCTTTGAGATCCATAACGCTCATAGCATATTTTTATTTACAGATTCTGCCTGATAGAAGAGCGCTCTTTGACTCTGGATAGTGTATCACTTTCAATGGTTCGTCGTTTTAAGAGAGGAAGGTACGGCAATGTATAGATGCGTATTTTTAAGGCATCGAGGGCAAAGTGGCCGACGAGGTAGTGAAAGTATATGAATCGCTTCAATGGATCCAAGCTTACAAATAAGCTTGAGCCAATAAAAAGATTTGGTATATTTCCTTGTTATTTCATGGCATCGTAACGATTCCCAGTCCTTATCCACTCGTTTATTATTGGCTAGCAAAACTCAGCACAATGATTCCTGCTTTTGCTTCACTTTGAAACTATTTCTCCCCGCTTAAAGAGAAGTAACCTTTCCAGCAATGTCGCTCGCGCAATGGAGACAGTTTAATTTCTTTGACAGACAGCAAGAAATAGACGAAAACAACAAGACCAAATCACCTGATATATTTCAGGTATAGAGTGGATCACTTATTGTAAATAACCTATTCACACTAATATATATTCGAAAAAGAAACCTGGCATATCGGTTTTTGCAGCGGGTCGAGGACATATTGTCTTGGCAGATATCCTTTTATATTGTTCTATTTCATTTACTAAGGACCCAACGTACCATCACCTTGAAATGCTATGTCATAATATCCTTGACTTTCTTCATTACATTCGTCAGGCTACGTATACATTGTCGACCGTCATTTCAAAACACAGTCGTTTCTCGCTTACGATGGAGGCCGCGTCACCCACCTGAAACAACTCAAGCAGAGGAACATTCTAGTCACCGTTGGCGTACGTTGGGACTTGTGATAATTGCATGAAAAGTTAACGCTGAATTCTTTCACGCTTCAAGGAAGAGGACACACTTTCGAACGTGCCTGTAGTAAAGTTCTGGGATCTAGATGTGATGGGAAAAGCAAAGTCTTTGGATGAACTTTTTGCACCAACTTGTCTGCGGACGATTAGAATCCAACATGGCGGGAAACCCTATCCGGTAATAAGCAGTGTAGGATGAGTGCCTGATGACTCTAAACTGCTGGGATGCAGGTATCGACGTTTGCTATTCTGGAAAATATGTCACAGGCAGCTATTGGATTAGCAAATGGTGTGGTTATTCTGATTCGAGGCGATCTATCAAAGGATAGAACGGCAAAGCAAAAAGTGATTTATGAAGGCGGAGAACCCATAACAGGTGCGTACATAGTCGAAATATTTGGATATCACTTATGTCCGTTCGCTAAACCAATACACTTTCACAATTGAAACAAAAGGACTTGGATTCCGGGAGCAAACAAAGTCGACGATACTTTTCATTGTCACAACCAATAGCATCATGTCATACAACACAACGGCTAAACAGCCCGCTATCGTACGTATGTGGTACACGGATCCCATTGATCTAATACGGTAATAGACAACATTGGATGAACAAGGATGTGGATTAGGATGCGCCGTGATGAGTGATGCTCAGGAAATGGTGGTTGGACGTGATGAGGTAAGAACAGTGCTATCTCAGGAAACCGTGGTCTGACGGTGTCTGCAACCCGCGTAGGCCATATACCTGTATGATCTCACCGGAAGAGGACCTTGCTTTGCTTACGACACGCCTAAATCGTCTATGATGTGGTTCAAATCACACTACCTTGTCATTATATCTCCGCCTGTCACAACATCTAGCCATCTGTCATCAGCAACGAGAACATCATTTAATTTTGGTCCCAATCGAAACGGTGCAACTAACGAGCTGACCAAATTAACCATCTTTGATACGGCCAACAAATTCGTCGCTTATTCAGGTACCTTTATCGGTGGTATTCGAGGCGTCTTTTGTGAATGGAATTCCATTTGGGTTGTGGGCATGGATGGCAAGGTACAAAAAAAAAAAAAGGATTAGAGATAGGAATGGCGCGTTGATAGCTTTACGCAAACAAAGGTTTACCATTTGGATGAAAAAGACACCCCGACGAAACTCGAGATTCTCTTCAAATTGAATCTTTATGTGCTAGCCATCAACTTAGCCCATATGCAAAAGTATGACGATGCGAGCATTGCAGAAATATTCAAGAAATATGGAGACCACCTATACTCGTAGGCTTTATTGTGGGATTCGTGGTGGATGTCTAACATATTGTAATTAGCAAAGGCGATTATGACGGTGCTATGGAGCAATATATACGAACCATTGGCCAGCTTGAACCTTCTTATATTATTCGAAAGGTATATATATTGTGCCCCTTTCACAGATACTCAATTATGAGAACATACATAGTTTTTGGATGCTCAAAGAATATATAACTTGACAAATTATCTCCAAGAATTACACTCGAAAGGATTGGCTAATGCGGACCATACCACTCTTTTACTTAACTGCTACACTAAGCTAAAAGATGTCTCACGGCTGGATCATTTTATCAAGGTAACCGATGAACGCAACTTTGCTAAAAACAATGTTTTCTATCTTACTTAACTGATGAATAATATAGACAGATTCTGATCTCAATTTTGATCTGGAAACCGCGATCAGCGTTTGTCGTCAAGCAGGGTATTATGAACATGCAGTTTACCTTGCTGAGAAGTTTGAGGAACACGATTTGTAAGACATTGTAGCAATTGATAGGCTTGATACAAACACTGATGATTTTTGGATGGATAGATACCTGGATATTGTCATTGAAGATATGAGAAATTATGAGATAGCAATTAATTACATCCGTAAACTAGGTCCACGTGAGGTATGCAGCTAAATAATATACAATAGGGTTGAACTAATGTACACCCCAGGCTGATAGTAATCTTCGAAAATACAGTAAAACTTTACTGAGTCAGTTGCCGGAACAAACGACGCAGCTGCTGATAGAACTTTGCACGGGTATGTTGACGACTGCACAATCAATAGGCGGGCGTGCAGTCTCCCCTACGCCATCAGACAGGAACACTGCTGCATTAGCCAATTTACCGTTCGCAGACGATTCTCCAGCTCAGTCAGAATCTGGTGTGCAGCGCTCAAAACCGACACAGAATGGAACCAACGGCAAACACGCTCGTACAAAGAGCGGAATGACGTACATTTTACCATCTCCGAGAATATTTATGCCTGCTTTTGTTGACAGGCCAGACTGTCTGGTCACATTTCTCGAAAAAGTCTTTGAAAAGCGCTGGGGACTGAATACCAGAAGTTTGGACCGTACGACGAATGACGCGGCTTCGACACGAAGTTACGGAACACGAGAGGAAAACAGCAACGGGAATCAGACGAACGGTACCCCTGCATGGTCACCTCAAGAACAAGAAGAACGCAAGGCTATCTGGAACACTCTGTTGGAACTCTATCTTATGGACGAACAGCCGAATCCATCAACATCCACGAGTCCGACAAGTTCTCCTCGTCGTCAGGATGCAATTAGCAATAGGGAACACCAGAAACGTATCAAGGAGTTTAAAACCAAGGCATTGGCTTTACTTAAGGATGATTCAGTTCAGTATGATACGAATCAGGCGCTGGTACTCTGTCAATTGAAACAGTTTGATGAAGGTACTGTGTATCTTTACGAGAAGACGGGGATGTATACCGACATTCTCCGGTTCTGGATGGAAAAAGAAGAAACGGATCGGGTTATTGAAGGCGTACGAAAATACGGGTAAAATGAAGTGGCAAATTGAAAGCGAGTTATTTGGGTTGGTTAACGGTAAGGATAGACCGAAAGATCCATCGCTGTACCCAATGGTGTTGACGTACTTCTCCTCCACGCCCGAAACCCTCTCGAAATCTACGTCTGAGCTTCTATCAGTGCTCAATCATATTGATTCTAAGGACCTCTTACCGCCGATTCAGGTGGTTCAAGCGCTTTCTCGCAGCGACGTTGCTACAATCGGATTACTCAAGAATTACATTGGAAAGCATATTGAACAAGAACGCCGCGAACTTCAACAGGTAGATGAAGACGAATAGTCGATCATAAGACATGATTCATTGAATATATTGCTTGGTAGAACGAGGAATTAATAGATAGCTACCGTGAAGAGACGGAAAGAAGGAGAAAGGAAATTGAAGAATTACAGACGAGGTACGATGCATTTTTTCCTTGTATTCAAAAGACTCATTTCATCTTTTTCTAGCGCACGGATATTTCAAGTTCAAAAATGCACAGGATGCGGAGGTACGCTGGATTTACCCGCCGTTCATTTTCTCTGCCGACATTCATATCATCAACGGTAAAGTAAACTGGTTGCAGTAAAAGTTTGTCATCCTGACTCGAGAGAATTGTCTAGATGTCTCGGTGAAAATGACCGAGAATGTCCTCACTGTGCTATTCAGCACCATATGATCTCCGAAATGCGCCGCACGCAGGAAGCCAATGCTGATCGTCACGACCTATTTTTCGAACAGGTAAAAGGCTATGAACTCAGCTTCCGTTACTGACACAATTTCTTTGTTAGCTTGACAGCGAAGAAGACGGTTTCTCGGTCATTGCCGATTATTTTTCAAAGAATACCATGGCTTTTGCCAAACTCATTGACTAAGAACAATTCTCGCACAGATAGCTATCGCTTGGCGTGGATACCTCTTGAAAGATTGAATATAATAAAACAAAAATATAATACTTATGATACTGAGAAAACTGCTTTTGAGTGCTCATAATGAACTGCTTCTGCTTAGTTAGGAAACTTCGTTCCCTCATCTATTTCCGGTTTAGGGTGGGAAGAAAAATGTTCAAAGCGGGTAGCCGTTATTCTCATTAGACTGGAAAAAGATTCAAGCTCCAGACTGCATGCAGATGCATTGAAAGCACGGATTATCATGTTCCGTCTTTGCCGATAGGACGAGCAGACGAAGTGGGGCTATGTTACACACGATAAAATTCACTAAATGCTAGAGAAAACGACAGATCAACGCGTTTTGTGTCTCTTACTTGCAACTAAATGTATTGACTCAATTAAAGCAGTTTGTATTCTTTGTTAGCAAGGTCAAAATAGAATGATGACTGAGTTTTTTTTGGTGGTAGATGGAGATTGTGCGGTAGTAAAACGAGCCATATGGAAACCCTCCGCTGCAAACGGGCACGGGTAAACCAAAACTGGGGGAAACGGGCATCAATTGAAACCAAAGCGGAGAAACATGCCGTACGGTAAATGCAGGACACGTCTGTCAAATTATAAAAGGAGAGAGAGAGAATCCTTTTTTTTATTAACTTTATCCCAAGCAAACAAACTTTCTGCCTCTTATTATGTCCATTTTCATTGATCCTGCCTATCAGGCTTTCTTGAAGCAGTTTAGATCGGGTCCGGGTATGAACGCGTTCACTGCAAAGCAATTACGCGAGCGAATGAATAGCTTGGCCGATACGAGCAATCTACCAGATATCTATGAGGAAGAATACAAGATCGTGGCTGGACCAAACAAAGCCGAACTTGTCCTAACGGTCATTCGCCCCATTGGTACGGAGAAGGATATACTCCCTGTGACACTCTACCTGTAAGCGGGTCCAGTTATGCAAAAAGACCAAGAAGGTTGCACTGAACTCACTCATCATTTACATAGACATGGAGGAGGCTGGATTTTAGGGGATCGAGCTACGTATGAACGAACCATTCGAAAGGTAAGTTATCCGTAGGGAAAAGAAAAGGGGGCCAAGGAAAAGAATGCAGCATACAAGAGAGAGAGTTTTAGGATATCTAGGCCAGGTGATTTGACACACCTTCCTTCTTTTTTTGTTTCTTTCTTTTTTGGCTTTAAGTGGGCCATCCAGACCCATGGCGCAGTGGCGTTTGTGGAGTATTCATTGAGTCCAGAAATCAAATTCCCTGTGGCACAAGAAGAGTGCTACGATACCTTGGTATGGATCCTGAAAAACCACCAACAAATCCGAGTCAACCCAGATAAACTGGTTATTGGAGGCGATTCGGCAGGTGGCAATCTTTCCGCCGTTGTTTGTTGTATGTTTCCTTGAAAAAAAAAAAAGAAAACAAGCGCTGTTTGCTGGGAGAAGCTGAATGTTTCTTTCTTTTTGTGTAGTAATGGCGAAGGATCGAGGCTTCGTTGACAAGATCAAAGCACAAGTATTGATTTATCCTGCTGTAGCTGAAGACCGGGAAGAGTTTGAATCCTACCATACCTGTGGTGGAGGCGATTATGTTCTTTCTAAGCCTGAACTGACTTGGAGCTATCAACAAGCTTTTGGGGAGGACGCCCACAATAACAAGTATGCCGTGCCTTTAACAGCCAGCTTGGATGAATTGAGCGGGTTACCGCCAGCCTTGATCCTCACAGCCGAGGCAGACCCGTTGCGGGATGAAGGCGAGGCCTATGCGGCTAAGCTGACTAAGGCAGGCGTAGAGGCTGTCGCTGTGAGAGTGCTCAGTGCTATCCATGGTATCTTTAATCTTGTTTACAAAGCACCGCAGTACGATTTCTCCATGGGTATCGTTACCAGTTACGTGAACAAGGTGTATCAGCAATAAAGTGTATGTATGAAAGGAAAAAAAAAATAAAAGGTCTATCATGCTAAAACGATAGATATTTCCATATACTTTGCGTTCCCTTGCAGGCGTATGTTTTATTGCCTTATAAACTAACCTAGGAAAGAAAAATGAAAAGAAATCCCTTACAGCATAAAGCTGCCTATAGTATCGCTTAGAATACTATTTATGATAAAAGCTTCACGCGTCAGCATATAGGATGATAGGCATGCCATGGCCCCTCATCTTTTCTTCCTATCAAATAATACTAAACGCCATTAAAAAATGCATTCCTTTTCTAGGAAAATATCAAGCTCAAACATATTGATACTATAAACAAATCGACAAGCCTTGGTGGAAGAATGCCAAGATTTGCCTTTGCTCTCTCCGCTCTATTTAACAACTCCGTTATGAACGGAGGCAGTTTTTGCAAATACTTGCAAGCTTTCTCTGGACGATCAAAGCAAACACGCCCTGGACAAAATAAAAAAGTAAAAAAAAAAAAAGGTAAAATGGCAGCAAATTTCATTGGCAAGCTGGACGGATACCATGGTGTTAAGCATGGGCAATGTGTTTGGTTATGCATTCCAGCAAAATCGATCCTGTCCTTGGCAACTTTCAAGCGCCGCAGCACATGTGCCTTGCCGTACACAAATGGAAGGGCATTCATGGCGACATGAAAAACGTTCCTCTTTATAAATCAACTGTAGCATGTTCATATCAATATATCTTCCTTTTTTTCTCGGCGGATAATTTTAAATTTTATTAACTGTTTCAGATACACAATGCTTACTAAAAGATAGCATGGGCTGCTTCGCTTCCGACTATGAAAGAACCAATGAGCACAAGCTACAGAAAACAGAAATGAAAGACTTGACTTACGGGTACCACCAAAACCCCATGTGGCCGCATTGACCACGTTGCCGGCAAGTTGTTTGCCAAAACCGGCTATTTTACTTTCATGCTGCTGTTCACCTGCGGGAGGTGCAGCAGCGACCGGCGGTGCTTGAGCTGCCGGAGGAGGTGCGTAAGTAGGAACGGGTTGCGCAGGCGGAGGAGGAGGTGCTGCAGCGCCGTAGTTAGCAGGAGGTGGGGGAGGGTAAGGGTTGTAGCCGGAAGGTGCAGGCGGAGGAGGATAAGCATAGGGGCCACTACCGCTGGCAGGAAGGGGAGGAGGATAAGCATAACTATTGTTGCCGGGACCACTTGGTGGCGGGGGAGGAGGAGGGGACATGCCCGAGGAAGGAGGAGGTGGCGGAGGCGGAGATGCGTGTTTCGAAGCGGTAGATGGAGGTGCACTAGAAATAGAAAGGAAGCGGCCAATTCCATTGTTACAGTCGCCTTTCTGAATTCTTTCGTACTTACGTGGTCTTTTTCTGGACATAGTTACTAGGGAACATACCACTTCTGCCGTGTAAGGTACCTCGCCACCAGTCATTGTTCACTTTGATAAATCATCATTTAGAGCACAAAGATAATATTTTTTGTGTGTTCGTTCGTCTTTCCTTCTCTAGAAACTTACCATATTCAGTAACCTGGATAATGTCACCTTTATTGAAACTTAAATCGGCGGCAGGATTCTCCCCTCGGAAATCATACAGTGCCTCTGCAATAGCAAGGGCATTGGCCGTTTCATAAGTGGGTGGAGGAGCCGTAGCCACAGGTGATGGTTGACTATTGGTATAAGGGGAGGGAGGGTAACCACCAACGTCCCGTCCCTGGTTTGGTTGTCCAATGACAGGCAACAGGTTGAAGATATCGTTGTATTTTTGAGGTGTGATATAATGTTGTTCTTTAAGGAACGTTAGGTCTTTATGAATAGATGCCAACACATGTTTGGCGAACACGTCTTTATCACTCATTGTTTTTTTTTCAGTTGAAAAGTAAAAGAAAGAGAGAAGAAAAGGGGAGAAAGAAAAGGATTCTGTTCCTTTTCTCCTATGCCCGACTCCGCCATGATGAGTGGCACGCCATTTTTGGGACTAATCGGCAGAAGGGTTTTCCCGTGCTTCGGTCATTGAATTATGGGCGAAGCGTGGCATGAGCAAGCCAAGACAAAGACAACTGTCCTCCTGCCACTTGCTTTTCTCACTGCCAAGGTAAATCGCAGCAAAGAAAAGTCCGCATAAGCGTAGTGAAAACTAGTATGTCGGGAACCAAAATTAGTTAGATACGAACTAAAAAAGAGCAGGAGGAACCCGCATTTCCCATATGGGAGAAGCTGTTATCGTTCGCACTGATATCTGTTTCTTCACCCTATGATATAGGGCATCAAGTCGATGACTGCAGGTAACACATATCTTAACGTCTTTGCTATTCTTCTTTTTGACCAGGTTTACTGAAAGATTTGGTTTTGTTTCAACTCATCGGTAAGTTGGCGGCACATGAGGGTACTCTTTTCAGGGCTCAGGTAATTACATTAATTACCTTTTTTTAGGAAATTTCAGTTGTTTTGGCTTATGACAGTTGATGTTTGCAAGACAAAAGTATGAAAATATAATATAAATAGAGTGATTGGTTTCAATGGGTTGTTTTGCCCGCGACCATGAAGAGCAAATACATTTTCATGAAATTCTGATATGGACATCACTTCCCTTTAATTTGTTTGATTTCCCGCTCAATATCAGTTGTTGGCCGCTTGCATTTCTAAATTTGTTCCTGGTTGCCATCGGCGATGCTAACAAGAATCTAGGAATATATTATGTTTTAATTAGTACTATTACTATCGAATCTATATTTCGTGTTGTCATATATTCCAAGAGTGATGTATTGTCTCAAACGTAGAATCCTCGACGTGGCCTGTGGAATATAAAAATCTTACATTAGTTTGAACGAAGGCTATAAACGCTTGTATCAATAAGTGACAATCAGTATTTTTGCCCGGTAGGCCGAAATTTGCCCAGCTGCATAATGTTGATACGGCTCTACAGCTTTCGATATTGTGGAGCAGTCGAAACCTGTCACAGTTATTCAAGCGGCTGGGTTCTTGAACGTCGGGGCCAACATTTTCTTTTCTTTGTGTTGTTTGTTGAATCATGTCGCGTGGAGGCCGTGGAGGATTTGGACGTGGTGGCGGTGGTGGTGCCAATAGTGGTGCTATGCAATTGGTCTCCTTTGACCTGTTGAAGGACCTCGGTTCAGGAAGTCTATTCAATGTCAACACAGCCCTCTTCCCAGTACGATTTTGCACTCGATCGATCAATATGGATGACAGCTGACTGTAGTCAATACTTGTAGGAAATGGACGTCCCCATTCCACATAAACCCTCACCTACCGAAAAAAGTCAGGTTAAACTACGTGAAGAATATCTTAAATTGGTGCGAGAATCACCGTTTCACTTGCAAGCGCCACAGCCACCACCAGACATAGAACGCTACTCAGACAAATATAAAAAAGCAACCGTCAAACGGACATTAAGAGAGATCAAAACAGGTACAAAAAAATATTGGAAATCTATCGGGGCGAAGCGCTGGAATAGATTGGTTGTACTGTAGATTATGACTTTTTCCCAGAGGAATTGCAGAGTATATTGGATCCAAGCAAGATGAAAAAGAGTAATATACGAACATTGTTAAGTTTGGTGCATGATACTAATGGTGATATGGTATTATTACTTTTAGAACGGAAGACGCAGGCTGAAGACGAACAAATCAATTTGGATGCAATACTGAATGAAGCGGCGGAAGAAAAGGACGAGGACGAGGAGAAGGGCGAAGATGGTGAAAAGAAAGAAGGAGGTAGTGAAGGCGAATACGAGGAAGACTACGAAGACGAAGAAGAATTGGTTGACGACAATGACTACGCCCAAAATTACTTCGATAACGGTGAAGGCGATGAATATGACGACGATGATGGTACGTTATCATTTGAACTGGAAACAGTGAGAAAACAGAGCAAATCATACTAACTTTGCTGTATAGGTGAAGGAGGAGGAGAGTATTATTAACACTGATATTGCAATGACAAGGATAATCATAATAAAAAGGAAAAGAGGAAACATATATATCCTGATCCAACAAGTAAGATCCACAATTTGATTAAAGCTGAGATCCATACCTTGTCGTCCAAGCCTCCTTTTTGGGCGGGGTTCTTTGGTTGGAACCCGCCGTATTTTTCCTTCTTACTTTGGAAACCATGGTCGACAATCAAGAATTGCTAGACGACGTGATTTACTGTGCTCGCTACGGGGAGCTTGAGGATCTTCAGACAGCTAAACCAACACCTGAATATTATGTCTCAGGCGATGAGTCGGGTAACACGGCATTGCATATGGCAAGTGCCAACAATCACAAAGGTAGAGAAGAATACTCGGCGCTCAATGATCGTTCGCGTTTCTTATCGTTATGCATATGTATTAGAAATTGTTGCTTGGATTTTGGATCAATTGAAACCCTCTTCTGACGTGATCAGTCGTGTTAATGTTCAAAATGAACAAGGAAACACGCCTTTGCATTGGGCTGCGCTGAACGGTCACCTCGAAATCGTTGAGTTGCTCGTAGGTGCTGGTGCCGATTGCAAGGTAAATATAGAAATGCATTACTTAATACCAGGAATGGAGCATGCCAACCTTTTGGTCTTAGGTCAAGAATAATGCTGGTAAAACACCTATCTATGAAGCACAACAGCGTAATCACGAGAAGATTGCCGAATTCTTCTTGCAAACCATGATTGAGGAAGAGCCTGAAGAACCAATGGATGAAGATGAACAATACGTAGAAACTGGTGTACCCGAACAGTCATCAAACTCAGCATAAGCACAATTTATTTTAAGCTATCATCCTACGCATTTCCTCTCATTGTTTTGTCATTGCCATTTTGGGTGTGTTATTCTGCCATCTCAAAAGGACAGACTCATTCCCTCCTTTTCTCTTTTAGTTTATCGCCTTGTTTTCTATTTTGTTTTCTTTTTGATCAAATTAAACAAAGAAAATAGACATGAGTTTCTGTAATCGATGTGGAGAAATCTCTTCGACTGGAAAATGTCGTAAATGCGGAGGAAGAGCTGTTGGTACGCGCGTCGGATAACGTCTTCATAGTGAACTATATTCTGATAAATATTCCCTTTTTTACGCCTTTCTCTATCCGCAGCTTCAACAGCAGCATCACTGATTGAGTCTGTCTCGGTCGCAGATAAATGGAAATCTCAGTAAGTGCGAAACAAATGAAGAATGGACTGGGGCATTTACTGAGATCATACTGGAACTGAGTAGGTATGCGGACAGCATTCTGCGTTCAGATGCTGCCAAGTTGGCAGGAAATCCGTCGCCAAGCAGGCGGACGGCGAACCCATTTGATAACGGACCAACTCTATGCACTGAATGCAACACAGCAATGATACTTTCCAAGGATAAAAGCAAAATTTGCCAGGGTTGTCAACCCAGAGGCGAGTGGTAAGTTTCCATTGCCACTGCTCTACTTGAGGGAACCTAATGAGTGATATTTTATATTTAAATAGCCCAGAGTGTCATCGAATGGTTACTGGAAGAGATTCTTATGTCGAACATAGCGCACGATTTTGGCATAAAGATTGCTTTGTTTGTCGCACATGTGCTGCTCCAATCGGAGACACGCCAGTGGTGGACCTGAAAGGCTCCCCATGCTGTGAAAACTGTATGATGGCCCAAGCACCTCCAACTCCGCCATCGATCACTTCGACCCTGAGTAGTCTCGATGATGTATTGGATAGTCCTAGCAGTCTCTCTTCGTTACCATGGTATCCACATAAACAACCACAGCTTCATCCAGGGCATTCAGCCACAACCCGTACAAGACCACGCCTTGACCCTGATTTATTCCAGAGAGAGACAACCCCTCCTAGGAAAGAGACAGTTCCACTCTCAAGCTTTTGCTCACCTGTACCAGAATCCACACGTTCTTATAAATCTCTTTTTCGAACCACATCGCCAACATCCGTCAAAACATCACCCACAACAGCGCCAACAACAGCAACAATGACGCACAAGTCTTCTGATGCAAAACCTGAACGTCGGCTTTCAGGTGAATTCTGTCATGCTTGTGCCAAGCCTATAGCGAGGCCTTGTGTCCGACTGGGGACGTTTTGGTATCATCATCAATGTCTTCGTTGTGAAGCATGTCAAAATTATTTCAATGATTCAGAAATTATCAAGGATGGTCAGGATATATATCATCCCAAGGTAAAAAGAAAAGAAACAAGTTCTCCGTGTTCTAACTTTTCCTTCTGTTCATTTCAGTGTCATCGTCCTTCTCCTCCGAGTGGGCTCAAATGTTATGAATGTAAAAAACCGATTACCAAACAGTTAGTAAAGCATGGTGAACACGTCATGCATCCCGAGTGTTTCCGATGTGTTGGATGCCATGACGTGCTACCGTATGACCAGCCTTTTGTGGAGATCAACGAAGAAGCATACTGTCAACCATGCAGTCTGCAAAGACCTCCAGGTCTGCCAACAACACCCAAGCCAACAGCTAAGCCGACACCTAAACCAACAAGAACAACACCCACCATGACGATGGAAAGTAACTTCAACATATTTAGCACCCGAAGCAAACCCTTACCGAAGTTTGGTGGACCGAAGATTTGTCCTTGTTGTCGAAAAAGTATTTCTGTTATGGAGGAGATTCCTGGTCCTCGAGCGAGTCGATGGCATAAAAAGTGTTTACGCTGTCAAAACTGTCAAAAACAGATGGATTCCGGTGCTAAAGTGACAGAAATAAAGGAAACTGGCTGTTGGGCTGTGCATTGCACAGATTGTTCTGTGGTAAGTTTTGCTTTTGATTTCGTTATAACTCGTAGATTAAACTGACAACCTTTCTGTTCAAGGGCCGTCCAGCCAAGTTTGTTCGCTAACATACCGTTGTTACAAATGGAAACGAAGTCTTGCTTCTATTTTTTTTTCTTTTTTTATTTTCGTTTGTTTATCGAACTGTACATTCGGACCAGCGTTTTTTTCCTTCCTTGTTCATTTTCTTTTTCTATATTGCACATGCAGAAGTCATGTTTTGTCGGACGAGTCATTGTATCATTTTCTCCTATGATACCATATTAAATTAGCCTACTTGGCAAACATGCATTCAAACCATGCATGGCTTCGTCGTGTTTCATCTTTGCAACAGTATCCCATGCTACGCGAAGGCAGAACTTTAATCAGTTCAAGTTAGAAGGAATTAGTAAAATTCATCCCATAATTAGAAGAACTTGGTCATTTTTATACAACGTGTATATGCGTATGAAATATGAATCGATGTGAGTATCTTTGAGTCTCAAAACTGATGAATGTTCTGCAAGAAGAAAAGAAAGTGGGAAGAACGGGGGAGAGAGAGAGAGGGTAACTAGCGTACATAGGAAATATTCGAATCGTTTTTGACGTCCTTATTTCTTCTTGTTCTTTTTATCTGCCCTTGCTGTTTCTTCGGCCAGCTTCTTCATGATGGTTAATTTGCCAACCGCATTGGCCTTTACAGACATTTGCTTTTCGATGTTCTTGTTGATCTGTGCGGTCAATTTCTTTTCTAAGGCACGTTGCTTCACCAAGGTTGACTGTTTAGGTGCAATCTGTCGGCTTCCTTTTCTCATCTTCTCCTGCTTCTTGTGTGTCTTTTTCTTGGCGGGTCCAGCCGATTTCTTAAGTCCTCCTTGTGCCATTATGATAACGTTCCCAAAGTGTTGCTCAGGTGGGGAAGCCAGAAGTCGAGGTTTTCCCTTTTTTTTTTCTTTTTGCGCAATGACTGTAAGTGAGACTGTCAATGTGACCTGATAACCGAATGTGGAGTGCGGGAAGTTCGTGACGCTGCTTCAAATTCTAGCCGGCGGGCTTTGAAGATCCTGGCATGATTGCAGGTTCACCCTTGCAACCACCGATCATGTCGCAACAGCAACCGCCATTCACCGAGAGCGAACGCCGTGAGCTTTCCCAGGTAAGTTTGAGGACCTTATAGAAGTAAGCACAATTAAGGTTCTTCCAGTTCTTTGAGTCGGAAAATGCCAAAGCACGTATCCAAGAGACTGTTCATCGACTGACAGATATGTGCTGGGTAAGGGAGCGGATCAGCTCAATATGTTGTTAATCACAATGGTTGACTGCCTTGAACAACAGGATAAGTGCATTTTCAAAGTAAACAACAAGATGGACCGCAGCGACGAAGCATGCCTATCCAATTGCGTCGAACGTTTTCTGGACAGCAGCATTTTCATTGTGAAACGCTTGGAAAGCTTGAGAAACTCTGGAGTCTAATGAGCAGGATATCTTGATTTGTTTTAAACATCAATATTCTTCCCTTCAAATTCTTTTTTTTTCCTTTTATCTTAATTTGTCTTTCTTTGTTTCTAGCAACACAATGAAATAGCAACATTGGGGAAAACATAAAAATGAATGGCTTTGCTGCGCGTGCTTTGCCACAGGTTATAGTTTTTTACACGAGTTGTAAGGAGATCGACAATTGATTTCCACCACTATTAGAGAGGGAAATTAACCAAACGGCGGCTAAACAAGTATTCTAGAGCCGATCAATTCCTTTCTTGAGAAAGTCCAATAGAATAACACTGTCCTTTTTTCTTCCTTTGCCCCTGTCTCACTGCTGTTAGTCAGGCGACCATGTACATGAAAAGAAGGCGCAAAAGTGATTGTCTAGTATATACTGTTTTGGCATCCTTTTGTCCTTATTTAGTGTTCCTGTCATCCCCGCCACTTGATTCTTAACAAACATGAAATGCAGTAACCAATAAACGTTTACCCGTCACCAACAAAATTGATGTGTGACCAATGGCCTCATTTGCAACACCAAATCTTGCTATATATCTGCGTTTTCGGCTTCCGTTTTCATTTGCACGTCCTTCTTTTCTCCTTTCCTTTTTTACCCCACTTACTTAACCGGGCACTTCTTCATTGTATTGTCTCATGTTGCAGCATCCCTTGGATTCTGCGTTTCACCCCACCCAAGGCAATACGGATTCGTCTCCTCCGCTCCCTCCTCTCCCAGACGAAGATCCTTACCACAATTGGCGAGTGCCCAGTCGTGCAGATAACGTTGTTCGCGCAGCAAGTCCTTTTGGTAGACGCTACTTAAAACCTATTAATGGCATTCAGACAAAGGGCTTTGCCCGTTCAGGTACGAGATTGTACCCTAAGATGAAAAACAAAGCATGGTCGCTAACAATAAATCAGCGCAACGACGATCGTCGGTACTGACATTGGGCTCCATTGAACGCCTGCAACACTTTTATGCAAAGCGAGACCTTAAAGTGAACAAGTACGTTTATTGCAAACGAGCCTTGCTGTTATTACTAATCTTTTTTTTTTTGCTTTTTTGTTAGGACGGGTATGCTTGGTTTTTCCCGTGAAATACTAGTTGAGGAACCTGAAGATTTGGACCACTTGCCGACGCCAAAGGAGCCACCACCTAGCTGGGTGGATCTAGACGTCGAAACCGATTTAGACGTTCTTTTAGGTTATTGTTTCCAGGACATTCAGAGTACTTTGACCACCTGGTCGATGGTAACGGGCCCTGGCAACGGCTCCAATTCCAGCGCTACTGAATCTGACTCCGACTCGGATGGATCGTTTCAAATCCTACCTTTGTTGCAGTCTGTGACGAAAATGATCAACGCCGTGAAAAATTACACTTTGCATCGGCATGACCTGTCCGACACAGCCATGGCTAAACTTCGGCATGCAGCATTAAATTTACTGGAAGCCATGAAAGAGTTGGAGAATCAACATCGAGTCGATGAAGACGAGGATAACAAAAGCGACGACGGTTATATTTACCGTACGTCTGATTTCAACATGTTGGAAAAAGAACGGCTTGCCATCCACAACTACCTTGACACAGTGGAAAAGTACGCGTTTAATCCGCCTCATCACATTGGCAGTCCACCTGCAGTTTTCACTCCTGAAATTAAGGCGCTTATGAAACGGACGTCGATCCTCGGATCGGCTACTCCTCCTCCGGGCGAGGGCGAAGAAGCACCCGAGACATTAATTGCATCGAGCATCCCTGTCTGGCTGGAAAGAAGTTCGTTCATCAACGATGATTTAGGACGCTATCATGCATTACTCTCAGCCAATCGGAAAAGCCTGTTTGATGGCACAGTACACACAGATGAAACGATTCCCGATCCCCACGAGGACGAAGATGCTTTCCTACGATATCTTGCGTAAGCAAATAAAACGAGCCATGAGAACAAACTAAGTTTGACGGGCATGAATTTAGGGATGGCATTACTCTTTGCAATGCTTACAACAACATTGTGAAGCGTTCCCGTCGACCATTTGGTTTTATCAACAAGATCCATCAAGATACCCGTCGTACCTATAGAGCAATTGAGAATTTGCGTTTCTTTGTTGCGTAAGTGTTAATCAAATGTATGCCCACTACATGCATCTCACTTGTTTTTGATGGATAGTGCATGCAAGTTCCGGTTTGAGCTTAACTTTGGGGACTTTGATCCTTCTGAGGTAGCACGCAAAACCGATAAAGGTTTAGATATGGTAGGCTTTTTTTTTTACATTGACATGTGCTTGTTTTTCTGCTCCTTCTAAAAAGAGAGTATCAACTAGATCAAAAACGCCGTGGTCCTGTTTTCCGAGTGTGTGATTCGCGAGCTTCGGCAGAGCATGGACATGTCCAGACGTTCCTTACCATCACGCCCTCCCGTGGAATTGAAGATATCCGAATACATGGAAAAGAAGCTGTTTGTCAGTAAGGACGAAGAGAACTCTTCTTGATACCAACTCTCCTTTTTTCTTCTTTCTTTTTTGATCTTTTTCTATTTTCAAATTGATACGATAATCGTTTATTTTCATTAGATTCCCCTTTATACCCTTCGTTATATTTTTACTCCTTTCCTTTTAAAAAACAAAAAAAAGTCTCAATGTATGTTATATAACCAATCATCCCCTTTACAATTATGATAAACACCAAAAAAATGTTTTCTTTCCTCTTCTATCTCTCCCTCCCCGATCCCCTTTCTTCTTTCTTAATTAAACCATTTAAAAGCAATCGTAAAGGTGTGAAACTTAGTATTATACCACGCGGTTCTTGTACGCCGCAATCTGTCCCGAAGAAAAGTCCGAATGGATCTGGCATTAAAGACATCAGTTCTTTCGTTCTTCACTGTTTTCTAGACTAAAATGGCATTGAAGACAATCTAAAGGAAATAGCAATTAGAATTTGGAAACAAAGGATATATGCAACGCAATGAGAGCAAAAAATTAAAGCAATGTCTTCATCTGCTAGCAATATACCAGCTATTGGTAAGAAAGAACAATAACTCCACGTACGATATCCCAAATCTAGGATGTCTGGGTTCTTCATGGCATGCATCGAATTTTTCCGCGGTATGTCATCTTACCACTACCATGACAGTCCGGAGAAAAGCTATCACGGCAAGATGATCTATACATTGAGAACAACCGGGTTATCAAGCAAAATCTGTTCTATGTCTCCGAGAAGGTCTGTAAGGCTTGTTGTACTACGCATTTCGTTCTCCTATTTGTCGTTTTCCGTCTGTTGCTCTCTGAAGCCAGAACAGTCCTTATTACCAGCCTATGAAGACGGAGGTTTAAGCGTTCAGCATTTGCTTATACTTTAGAGAAAGTAAACTGCAAAACATAAAGGTTCTTAGAGGAGATTTGACTAAAGACGGGAACTTCAGACGTGGATGCTGCTGTGAAGTCATCTTTAACCGGAGACATTTTGCCTCCTCCGAAAACGGGCAAAAGTAACGCTGTCACAACGACGTATATAAAAAAAAGTCGAGCTCACCCGGGCCTTCCCTAGACTTTCCGTTGATCATGGCTAAGAAAGGAGGAAACAGTAAAGCTGAAGCTGCTAATGCCAAGAAAGCTGCCAACAAAGCCGAAAAAGATAAGGCTAAGGCAATGGAAATGGAAGCCAAGGAAGCCGAAAAATGGTCTCAAGGTGCCAAGGGTAAGGGCAAGAAAGAGGCTGAAGCTGAAAAGAAGGTAAAGGAAAAGATAAAGAAAGTAACGATGTATAAAATCTAACAATCCACTCTTTCTATTCCTCTTGATCTAGGCTGCTCAATTAGCCAAAAAGCAAGAGGCAGCTCGATTACTGGTAAGCAAATCTTTAAGAGAATGCTTTGATGACCAAAGTAAGATTAACAAACTTCTTTTTTCTTTTTTAAAGGCCGAAGAAGAGAAGAACCTTCCTGCCAAGGCCAAAGGTGGTGACGTATGTGGAATGCTTACAGGTTTTCTTGGTTTAGCGTACTTATTGTGAAATTATAGAAAGTTGCTGCGAAGCGTAGTGCCAAAGCCGATGCTGGAAGCCATGCCAAACGCACGATTCCAGAATTTTCTGCCTCAAATATCGATGATGCCATTGATTTGCTGTCTATCGATGACAAGGCTGCACAAAACAAGGATATTGAGAAGCATCCAGAACGCCGTTTCAAGGCGGCCTTGGAAGCTTATACGGAAAGGTAAGCTGAAGAATGGGAAAACAAAGTGGAAAAATATTCATTAATTCCTTTTTTTTTTCTTTGCGTTCCAGAGAGTTGCCTCGCTTTAAGCAGGAGAACCCTGGTCTGCGTCTGAGCCAGCTTAAGGAATTGATTTACAAGGCTTTCCAGAAGTCACCCGAAAATCCTTTTAACCAAGCCAACGTTCTGGCTTATAATGCCACCAGAGAAGATGCTCAGCAATTGAAGGGTAAGCAAGAGAGAAAAAACCATGGAGGGCAAACGGGCGGGGATCGTTGCATTGACTGGGGAATGACTGACATTCTTTGGCTATTCTTTTCTTCTTTAGAACAAAAGCGCAAGGAGCTGGAGGCCCGTCTTCGTTCCTAAAGGCTATACAATGGCTTTTCTATCTCGACTACAACTCCTCATACCCTTCTCATACAGAGGATCAGCAATGTTACCATGGACGCTTTTATTCTTTGGCAAGAATGAATCAGTAACATGAGGGCTCCGAGTGGATGAGGTTTTACATCTAACTTTCTCTTTTTGCGCGAGTAAATGAGATAATAAAAAGTTGGTTTTCACATAATAACACTGATAGCATACTGGACATTGTGTATGTTTTTGCTTTTGACTTTGTTTGATAAGGTTGACTATAACCTAAGAGATAAGATTGTTGCTACTCTGATCCAATCATTTAGACGGGACGAAGATGATAATATAAACTTAAGAGAAATAGGTTCTTCTTCTTCTTCTTCTTCTTCTCCATGCCGCTCTTATTGGGGATGTTCTCGATGAGAAACAATTTACGAAGCAGCTTGTGCATGAGATAGATCAGTTATGGACTGAGTAAGAAATCAATGTCCGTTTCCCATGTGAAAAAATTTAGGTTGTCTTTTGGTTCTGGGACGAACCTGTCAACTAAAAACTAGGTCTATGCTGGTGATCCTGTATCACCTTTCTTTTCCAGTATGGCAAAAAAGCCACGAATGATCTAGAATCGATTCAGTTTGGTTACTCAATGCCTCGCGACTGTTCGACTGTATCTTTGCTTTGCATTTAATGTCTGCTAACTAAGATTAGGCTGCTTCACAAGTACGAAGGATCTATTCATTGTTTCCTTTGGTTTTGTTACGCGTATTTAGGCTATATCTTTGTCTATTCAACATGAAGCTCACTGTGTTTTTCTTTTTCTTTTATATATTATCGACTATTCGATGCGTACGGAAACAGGGAGCCGAGGCCTAGGGAGGGTTGACCTTGTTTTTCTTTCATTAAGGTTTCATGCGGCGATTGAGGTCAGGCGTATTTGTTGACAAAACTTTTGCTTTCAAGAACATACGTAAGCATCACTCCCGATTTAAGTCGATATGAAAGAGACAGAAAGGGTCACGGATCACAAGAGAAAGAAAAAGAGCGGGAAACGGGGCTTATTTCATCCGCGTCTGGGTGGATAAGATGGGGAACAATAAGGATTTATATTTCTTTTTTTTCTTCATGCAAGATTGCTGTAACGGAACGGTGTATTAATGCTCCCTTTTCGTTTGTATTTATTCCGATCTGAACTAGATTTTGCTCTCTATGCTGCGTGAACCTATTATATTAAAGACATCATCATCGAATGACTAATACAAAGCAGAGCTTCCGATGTGGCGCATGATGAATGACCGTGTGTGGGACGTAACCAAGATTTTTGCATTCCCGTCGGCGATCGTGAGCCAAAGGTTGGTCCAATATTATTCGGAGATTTAAATTGAAAAATGCAGTCCCGGAAAGGCGATAAGTAAGAAAAAAAGAGGCGGGCATTCGGTGTTCTGTTGCTCTTTGCACTTACCTCGTTTGAACTACTTTTCCTCTCTCCCCCCTTTCTGTTTCTCTGCACTAATGACTGACCTAAGTCAGTTGGTCTTTTCCAGCGCTCAAAGGGAACAGGGTAGTGAGCCCTGGGAGAATATGTGTCTGGACGTTGAGGGTTGGGTACGAAACATAAAAAAATCAGAGAGCGATCGAATCTATCCTAGTCAATATATTAGTAAGCAGTGTTAATCTTCTATGTGATAGGGCCCTTTCTCGACTTTTCGGGTGCCTGACTTCACGCCATGTTTTGAGGATACGTGAGTAAAAAAGAAGCACGATTGATTTATTTTGCGATTTATTTTGCGATTTATTTTGCGATATGACTAATCTGTGTTCGCGTTAAATATAGTGCTATCATGCTGGCACCATCGGCATTTTTGTTAGTATTTGGTATGGCGAGAGTATGGATTCTCTCCAAACGCGAGCCGCTACCTGTGGATATGACTCGTAACTGGCTTTACTTTGCAAAGATGGTAATATATTCGTTTGAATACTTTGGATGCGAGAGAAAGGAAGTGGCTGACCAAGCAATTGATTTCTTTTTTTTAAAAAAAAAAGACCACCCTGATCTTGCTTCTTTTGACAACGGTATCAAGCGCGTTTCTTTCGATCTTAAGATCCGACCGATGGATCGACAATGTGCAAATCCTCTCCAAAGGCATTAACCTTTTATTTATGGTAATACATTTTTAGCAGCATGAAACGAGTATGATTCTTAATCTCGCTTTTCTTTACAGTTCTTTGTTGTGGGATTACACCATTTGGAATACACCCGTAACCGAATCTCCTCAGCTGTACTTCTTTTTTACTGGATGTTTGTGCTTATTGCTGACTCCATCAAATTGCGAACACTGTTAATGATGAACGAGCCAGCGATCAATCCTACTCAATTTGGATTATTTGCCGTTAGCTTTGCTTTGTCCTTTGTCATCTTTGTTTTGGAGAACTTGAACAGGCCAAAGAGCCAATATGTCATGCTGGAAGAAGATGAGGTTAGTCAAATCACAGAGATAGGCGCTCCAGAACTAACCTTGTATGGATTTAGCATGATTCTCCTGAGATGAACACAAACATTTTCGGTCGCTTGACTTTCAATTGGATGACGCCGTTAATGCGTTTGGGCTACCAGACTCCGTTGACAATGGATGACTTATGGTACGATAGGAAAAACGTGTATTGTCGTCCTGTTGACCAACATATGCTTAGGAATCTCAAACTCGAGGATCAGTCAGCGTTCGTTGGTGAAAAATTCCAAAAGTATTGGGATAAAGAGATGCAAAAGAAAAAGTACGTATGCTGGCTAATGTAGGGATATTGTTTTTAACGGAATTGCTTATAGACCGTCTCTACTACGAGCTCTAATTCTCAGCCTTGGAGGACCTTATGCTCTTGCTGCAGTAAGTTGAACTACATCTTTTGGAAATTGCGTCCCGAAAGGTTTCGCTTAATTCCCGATTGTTTTAGTTTTTCAAAGCCATGCAAGATATCTTGCAATTCACCCAACCTGTGTTGCTGAGAGAGTTGATGCTTTGGGTTGCAAGTTACAAATCGGAAGAGCCAAAGCCCGCCTATCAAGGTGTTTTGATTGCAGGTAAACAGTCGAAACAAGGTAACTTTTGTTTGCTTAAAAATTGCAATAGTCGCCATGTTCTTGACCTCCGTATGCCAAACCATGTTTCTTCATCAGTATTTCCAACGTTGCTTTACTACTGGTATGAGACTTCGTGCCGCATTGGTCACTGCAATCTACAAGAAAACTCTGTTGCTTAGCAATGCTAGTCGCCAGAAATCGACCGTTGGAGAGGTAAATGAGTGCAGTAAAGACATTGCAAACCAGACATTAACTGTTTTGTCCATAATCGTCATAGATTGTAAACCACATGAGTGTGGATGCCCAAAGATTAATGGATCTTTGCACTTACTTCCATATTGGTATGTGTATTCTTATCCGCTGTGAATGATAGACTTATTTTCTTTTCTGTGGGGTTCCCAGTCTGGAGCGGTCCTTTGCAGATTATTATTGCCCTTACCTTGCTGTGGAAAACGATGGGACCTAGCATCTGGGCAGGCATTGGTGTCCTTATCTTGGCTATTCCCCTCAACACCTATCTCGCAAAGAAGATGCGCACCTATCAAAAGATCCAGATGGGCAACAAGGACGCAAGAGTTAAGCTGATGGTTAGTTTACTTTCGTCCGATCATAGAAACATGTATCTGACATTTACCGCTTCCTGTAGAACGAAATTCTAAACGGTATTCGTGTGATCAAACTGTACGCATGGGAGAATCCCTTTTTGGAGAAGGTAAACTTAGCAATTCGGGAAAGGAAGTTATCTTAGCTTATATATGATACAGATCAGCCATATCCGTAATGATTTGGAACTTGCCATGTTGAAAAAGATTGGTGTTCTCTCTGCTGTTCAGAGCTTTACGTGGACCTCGATTCCTTTCTTTGTCTCGTTATCGACATTTGCTGTATACGTGCTTACATCATTGCAGCCCTTGACTAGTGAGATCGTTTTTGTGGCCATCTCTCTCTTCAGTCTTATTCAATTCCCACTGTCTGTGTTTCCCAATGTGATCACTTCGACAATCGAAGCATCCGTATCTCTGTACCGTATTGAAGATTATCTTGCTGCGGAAGAAATCGATCCAAATGCTGTTATTCGTGAAGATTATCGACTCCTTCCTGCATGGTCACCCGACACGCCTTTGGTCGAAATTAAACGTGGCACGTTTAAATGGGATGAAAAGGACGAGGAACCAGTATTGAAAAACATCAACCTGGAAGTAAAGAAAGCTGAAGTCACCGCCGTTGTCGGACGTGTTGGTTCAGGAAAATCGTCCTTGATGAGCGTGTTGCTTGGTGATACTGTCAAGGTTGACGGTACTGTGACTCTTCGTGGCTCTGTGGCCTATGTTCCACAACAACCTTGGGTTATGAACGCTTCTCTACGAGATAACATTGTCTTTGGGCACCGATGGGATCCCGAATTCTACGAGAAAGTTATTGATGCGTGCGCGTTGAGAAGCGATATACAGATTTTGTCCGGTGGTGATCAAACAGAGATCGGAGAGCGCGGTATTAATTTGTCTGGTGGCCAAAAAGCACGTGTGTCCCTGGCACGCGCTATTTACGCTCGTGCTGACATCTATCTCCTTGATGATCCTCTCAGTGCGGTGGACGCTCACGTTGGCAAAAGCATTTTCCAAAACGTAATTGGACCTGAGGGTATCTTGAAGAACAAGGCTAGAGTGCTTGTCACACATGGTATCACCTACCTTCACCGAGTCAATAACGTTGTGATGCTACGTGAGGGCGAAATCGCATTACAGGGTTCCTTTAATGATCTTATGAGTCAACGTTCTGAACTATATGCGCTTGTCTCTGAGTATGGAAACCAGGCTCAGTCTAATGGCAGTGATAATGACAGTGAGGAAACCTTGGGAGACGTCAGAGGAGAGGAAGAAACCCAAAACACTGCCCCTGGCTATTGCGAAGAAGATGCGGCCATGAACCAAGAAATAGAGTACGCCCGTCGCGAACGTTTACAGAGCACAAATAGTCTTGCTAGTATGGTTACCTTACGACGCGCTTCACTCGCATCTTTGCAGAAAAAACGCAAATTGTATAGCAGTAAGGACCGTTTGATTACAACTGAAGAAGGCGCGAAAGGCAGTGTCGAAGCAGACGTTTACAAGCAATATGCAAAGGCCTGTTCCTTTGTTGGTGTTGTTTTGATGATTGCTTTCCAAGCCGTCTCGCAAGCTTCGCAAGTTGGTGCCAATTTGTGGCTAAAGAACTGGAGTGATGCTAATGGCCGAACTGGTGCAAATGAAAATGTGTGGGTCTATCTCATTATCTATGCTGCTATTGGATGGTCTTCCACCATTTTCTCCATGTTGCAAACATTGACGATCTGGGTATACTGTGCTATACGATCTTCAAGAAGTCTACATGCAGAAATGCTTACCACTATTATGCGGTAAGTACAGGGTTTTCTGAAAACTATGTAATTCAGTATCTGACTTGTTGTTTGTAGATCACCTATGTCGTTCTTTGATACAACACCTCTAGGCCGAATTTTGAATCGTTTCAGCAAAGATCAGCACACAGTCGATGAAATTCTGCCGAGATCTTTCCAAGCTTATTTCCGAGTTCTCTTCTCCGTATTAGCTACAGTCTGCATCATCGCTTTTTCGACGCCATTCTTTTTGCTGTTGATCATTCCTTTGGGCTTCATTTACATGTATGTCCAAAGGTATTATCTGGCCACCTCCCGTGAGCTTAAGCGATTGGATTCGATTGGAAAGAGCCCTATTTATTCTCATTTCCAAGAGACTATTTCAGGCGTCTCAACTATTCGCGCTTACGAGCAACAACGCCGCTTTACATATGAAAACGAAAGCAAGTTGGACGAAAATCAAAGGGCCTATTATCCTTCTATCTCCTGTAACCGTTGGTTGGCTGTTCGTCTCGAATTCCTTGGCTCAGTCATTATCTTTGGTGCCGCCATCTTTGCCGTACTTGGTGTTATCTATGGTACCGGCTCCATTGACGCAGGTCTTGTTGGTCTTAGTGTGTCTTACGCTCTAAGCGTTACCCAAGCACTGAACTGGGTGATCCGATCATTCTGTGAAATTGAGGTGAGAGTGGGAAGTTAGGCGTTGAGAAACATGTGCATAACGAATCACTGCGTAATTCCTTATCTAGACTAACATCGTGTCTGTTGAACGTATCAAAGAGGTAAGAAAAGCCCCTGCTCAGCATTCCTGTCGCTAACTGAGTGTATTAGTACATTGACTTACCTACTGAAAAATACGGAGCCATTCGAGGTGTCAGTCCAATGTGGCCGGAGAAAGGCTTGATTGAGTTCAAGGATTACTCCACCCGTTATCGCCCTGGATTGGACCTGGCGTTGCGCAACCTGTCGTTCGTTGTGTCTCCAAAAGAGAAGATCGGTATCGTCGGCCGTACTGGTGCTGGCAAGAGCTCTTTGAGCTTGAGTTTGTTCCGTATTGTCGAAGCTGCCAAGGGAAGTATTATCATTGACGGTGTCGATATCTCAACACTCCGTCTCTTTGATCTTCGGTAAGAAAAACAAAAATATAGCACAGCTGAATACTAAGCTTATTCTCCTCGTAGTTCACGTATCACTATTATTCCCCAAGACCCTGTATTATTTGCTGGCACAGTTCGTGATAACTTGGTAGGTGCAGACCTTAAGATAATAAGCAATTGCCCTTACATTTCTACAGGATCCGTTTGGAGTGCATGATGACGCGCAAATATGGCATGCTTTACAACTAGCGCATCTTCATGACCATATTTCGAAGCTGGATAACAAATTAAATGCTGTTGTCTTAGAAGGTGGCGAAAACTTCTCCGTTGGTCAACGCCAACTTATTTGTTTGGCGCGAGCCTTACTTCGCCGTACGACGATCTTAATTTTAGACGAAGCCACAGCAGCAGTAAGTCGATGTTGCAGAGGTCCTTTTTTGCATTTCTAATCATACAATTCTTCGACTAGATTGACGTGGAAACAGATGCTATCATTCAAGAGACTATTCGTCGTCAGTTTGCCAACTGCACGATTCTGACTATCGCTCATCGTATTAATACCGTTATGGATTCTGATAGGTAGGAAACTGTAGATGTTGCATCTCCGGTTAATTATTTAACTTTTTCACTAGGATCCTTGTCCTTGACAAAGGCAGCATTGCTGAGTTCGATGCACCAGAGCAACTTCTGGCTAATAAGAACTCAATATTTTATTCCCTGTCTAAAGAAGCAGGCATTGTAGAGTAAATAGTCTTGTATGTACGTCACTTTTAAAGACGAGAGGAAAAAAGGAAGAAACAGGAAAAACGAATAAACATATATCTATACATTGTTATCATCTCTAAGATTAACTGGACCAAACCTTTTTGGTGTCATGGCCCGTGCTCTGTCAAATTGCTAAGTAAATGACCCGATACAACCCTGGTCCTCGGAAATCCTTAAATATTCAGACAAGATTATTGTAACATACATTGTTGAACAAGGGCAGCGGTGATCGATTCATAGCTCAGAAAAAAACTGACTATAATACATCGGCCAATCTCAGGTCGGCGATACGTCTAGCGGGTGTTTCTCAAGTGAACTTCTGCTGTCGCGAAACCATATGTCTTAAGCAGCGACTATACTGCTTAAGGAGAAGGTGAAGGCGGGGTCATTTATGGTTCCAACTTTTCGATAAACCGGGGAGTTCCGGAAATTCGGCCTGGGCTGTTACGCATAGGTACTCTCTTTCTCTCATCTTTTCTATTCTGATCATTCTCCGCATGAGCTTAAGAAGAAATCATATTTGGGTAATTATTGCCTCAATCAGCAAATGACTGGAACGGTTTGTATTACTATAATTTTCCCGAAGTACATAGATCACTAACTTTTGTATGTATGTTCCCAAGAAGAGAGTCCTTCTCTAAACATAAGAAAAAGAAATTGTTTTGTCACCTAAACAACCAACTTTAGCCAACAATTTAGTGTCAATAGGGCTCTGATTTTTCTATCTGGCTTATCCTTTTTTACTGCTTATTCATCCACCGATTCCCATTAGCGATCCATTTTATAGCGGTAAACGAAACCAAACATACAAGAAGCATGCTCTTACTTTGATTTGTCGCTTCACTGCTCTTCAAACTAAACTATCGCATACAGGAAAGAAATGTGTCCCATGTTACCTTAATAGCACTAGAAGTTAGCAAAAGGAAGCCTGGGAAAAGAAAACAGTAGAACAAAAAAAAGAAGGTTTTGTGGAGTAAGGTTATTGCGCGAAGACGATCTCTCGTTGTTTTTCTCGTGCTATTTTTTGGTCTTTTCGATCACTGTGGAAATCGAGCCCAATGATAGGTTATTTTTTCTCCAGCTCTAAACGGAGGCTCTTTTTCGTTTTACGACGGAGATTCTCCATTTTAACTCATTTTTGCTACAGTGACGAATATATTGAATATGCATGTAATCACGACCTGATGTTGCATGTTAAGGTGCGTGATTGATCGATATAATAAACAAGGCAAAAAAAATTATGCACCTCCATCAAGATTGCTAGATAAGTTGATCTTGCATGTACCTGATGTTTCCTGTAAAGTCAGTAACCGGAGTCCCTTTCTACCCATGGAATAAATGTCTTTATATTGACATAGAAAGACTAGTCGTCTCGGAATGATCGGGTAAAACCTTTATGTTCCATGGTGTTCTATGATCTTCTTTCGAAACAGACAACATATCTAACGGATCTCCTGCAGATGTTTTGCCCACGTTAATAAATTGCTAATGATTTCTTTCCCAAGTTTTCCCGCGAAACAAGATGGAAATAAACTTTTCCACACCAACCAAGCCGTACTTTGGAATTAGAAGGACTAAAAAGCATCATTACTCATCTTTTGATAGACCGTATCGTCAGAAAAACGCACTAAGCTATTGACCCCCCTTTTTTTTTTGGTTCGTATCAAGCTCGAGGTATCCTTTTTCTTTTTCATGTGTTTCCTCCCTCTTGACGTTTTGTACACGCTCGTGCTTCTCTCTTCTGCGGGGGACAAGCGCGCGTGCTGTGTCGCGTTTAATCGGGTATGACAGGTTCACCAAATATAGGTAACATCAGACAGTTCCCACATGGTAGGGCAGAGATGTTTCGCCTTCCATTTCAAAAACACGAAGCGAATGCTTGGCCTACGTGTTTTTGGTTGTTTGAGATTTTTGTGATGTCTTACAGAAAACGTGCCTTACTACCAAATAGCTATGACTAGAATCCACGGGTGGAATTAGCCGTGTCAATAATAATTTACTTCTGTCCAACGTAGAAATGATCGGATCCCTGTGCGCACATCGGTTTACCAATGATTCTCTTTTTTTTATTCTTGCCATGCTAGTGACCCAGAATACTATGTATTTTCTTTCTACCTGAGCAATAGGATAAGTTATAATTATTTATACTATAAATGCTACGTTAAGAAACATATGTGCTGCAAACTTTTTTTTACGTTTGTCATACTTTCCTAATGGCCATTTGCTGGGCGGTAAATTGTTCCGTTTCGGCCGTTACGTCTAGATATAGCACACACACGTTAGGAAAACGAATAAAACATACAAGCAGTATAAGAAAAGAAAAGAGACAATGCCTTTAACTGCTATTTATCTCTAAAGCTCTTTCTAGCGCACGACTAGCACGTCTTCGAATTTAGCGGGCAATGCATTTTTTCCTTTTTAAATCTAGTGTGTTGTGTTTCTCAGCATGTTGACAGTTGGTCTTAGAGCGTCCTTTTGATTATGGTACTTTGAGAGTATTTGGTGACTCTATAGAAAGTTTATTCACCTCTTACTTTATGTCTGGAAATAACGAACTGATATTCTTTACTTGTCGTTCTGATTTCCGGTTTCCGTTTTCGCTGGCAGTAAAAGACGCATTGATTGGTATTGACAAAAGCTTATGACTTTTCAGATGCTTTATATAGTTTGTTTTGCTAAGTATGCGTTAAGATACTTCGACGAATGTAGCGGAAAACTTCATCGTCCTGTCCCTTCCTGAGATTAGCACTGAAAAAGACAACGGGCTTTGGCGGTGCGAAGTATCCATCCTTTGACTAGTGTTCTATAATGAGGTCGGAGAAGGCACTAGTATAGATCTGCAAGATCGATTGCTAACGTGCTTTGTACGCTAAAATACGAAAAAACAGCCCAGGACGGGTGCAATAAATTGGTCAGGGGAACTCAGGCCGGTCAAAACCTTAAAAAATTCGAATTTACTAGCCTAACTACCGACCTTTTTTTGTTTCCTTTTTGTTATTTCCCTTTTTTACTGACTGACTGAATGACCTTGTTTTCTAAAAGCAAATGCATAGGGATAGAAATACAACGCTACGATAAGAAAGAATTTAACATAAAATAAAAGCAAAAGGAAAACTGAACGAAACAATCTACTATCATACGTCTAGACAAACCATAAAGCTACAGTACTGTACGTTACAAAAACTAGAGAGAAAACGTCTCAATATACACAGAAGAAAAGAAGAAGAATACAATGTACATTAGGACCATATCGCTGGTATTTCCAGATAAAGACGAAAATGAAAGCATCATAAACCTTGCCAAAGAAAACGCTCATTTCCTAGAACCCTCAAGTTAAAGTCTGAATATTCCGGTTAGATACAGATAGACCAATTAGCCTGTCATTACCACAAACATTATAGCAACAGCGATAGAAACTATGATAGCAAAGAAAAAGTCTTGATTGTGGAGTAGTGGGGTTGGGAGCTGGCGACGATGGAGGCGGTGATTCCGGTCGAGGAGGTGGTCTTGGGTTGTTTGGTCGAGGCCGTCGTAAACTTGTTGGTAATGGCTTATTCATAGGTGCGTAAATATATTCATAAGTAAAAGGTGATCGTCGGTGTAAGCAATGCACAAGACAAACGTAGATCAGCCTAAATCGCGTAGATACATATACGTAAAATCTGGAAAAAAAAATTGTACACGATTTTATCTTCTACAAAAATAGAAAGTATGTAAGACCGTGACAACTGATTGCACTCTTGGAATAGGAGAGAAGGAAAGAAGAAGAAAAAAAGTACTGTTACTTGGCCATTGATTATATATGGCAAAGATTTGAGATAGCTTTTTTTTAGTAGGATTGCCATCTCGTACCAATCTATGTCATTGATCGAGATAACAAACATGCGAGAACAATAGCGGGAAAAAAAATCAGATAGGATCGTATGTCGAATACTTCAAAAACGGAGCCTACGACTTAAAATTCAGTGATCAAACCATTCAACTGGGAATAAACTTTGTTTTTGCTCAGCTCACCAAAAACAATACAGTAGCATGTGTTGTTCTGTATGTCTTGCATTTCATAGTTGTAAAATGCATATGAAACGACAAAGCAGGAAATTGGGCTGTCAAATGCCTGTAAACAAGCGTATCCTGGATGAAAATGCGTACTCGATCATTAGCCATTGCCAGAACCTTAAAACCAAATAAATGAATCGATCTTCCATTGGCAGCATAACGTGCAGCACTATTTTTACGAAGACCTTCCACTATTGGACGCCAAGCCCCTTCAAAGTTTTTTCAGGATAACGCAAATGCAAGTTGCTTGCGGAACGACAGAGAAACTTTAGTTGCCATTAAAGAACAATTCTAGTATTGTTCAACAAACTGTTCTCATGTATCTTATAGTATATCCCTTTTCCCTATGTATCTCGCTTTCAGATGTAAGATATCACTTACCGTTGATGTCCTAGGTCACTATGGGAATATAGACTGTTTAATAGGTTGGAACTAATTCAGAGGATAGACTAGCCAATGTAGTTAGTAGCGTTAGAGACACATGTTGTATGATCACGTTAAGTACCGAAATGCTTAATTTGGATAACAAAATACATGCGTGTGCCCAAAGCACACATGACAGGCGGAGAAACGTTTCTTCTGTATTCCTATACCGAATAATATCTACAATAACTACCACGCTATAGATGACGACATGACAAGCGGGGAACAAGAAAAAAAAAGCTTACTTACATTTAGGTAAACGATGGAGCGTGGTTAAACAAAGCCCCCTCCCTACAAAGGTCATGGGATGTATTGTTCATTAACATGATTTTCCTATTGCACCGACAAACAGAATGCTTTGCCTGTTTATGGAGTTAAATTAGTAAACATTCAACTAAATTCAACAGTTGGCTTACCTGGGAATCCTGGATGAAACAAAAGCAAACCCCCATATAATAAACTAACTAAAAGAAACCTATGTAAGAATAGTTATGGTTAGAATCAGACGATATGAAACTACGCAGCTACGTAACCATCCGTTTGGATTGGGAATCGCCTCTGCGCAATAGAAAGGTATAATAAGGACATAATTTGCAGCGATCTTCACTAACTGAGAAGAATTCACACATCATCCTATCCGAAGTCCCATTACCTCGGCATAGTTTTAAACAAGGTATGCAAAGAAGTTCTAGAAGTACGAGACATCAGATCGCTGACAGACGGGTATCGAAGGAGTATTGATAATGTAGGGATCTGATGCATTTCCTAGCTGACAGGATCCAAGTTATTCGCTTGATGTTTGATGCCTGCATTTGCAGATAACAGACATGGAAGGTCTAAGGAGCTAATGTTGATTTTATCGCTTATGGCCTGATGCACTTACATGGACTCAATTAGTAATTATACGTATGTGGAAGTCATTCTGATCCTATACTGCCTCGTCAAAGATTCTGGAGTGAAGCTGAATATTGCTGCAAGCTGCTACAACCAAAGGCGTAATTTTCCTGTCCATGTCCTAGAGAATCATATACTTGCCATTTCCTGATGCAATTTCCTTTTTGTGCCGGTATCACAAGCCTCCATTACCTAACTAGGGATGAACATAAAAACTTATCCCAGTTGTATATCCTCCAAGTCATATTAGGCAAACAGCTGCTAGAAGGCTGCATTGTACCAACCGTTGCTAGTCGTATGACAGACGAGTAGAGGGTATCCACGGTGAAAGTGACAGATTGATCATAGACTATATTACTGTACACCTTCCTTGTCTACTAAAACGTCTCCACTGAAGCTAAAATGGTGTTCTCCACTTCTATTCATCTACTGCTGCAGAAAGATTCAAAGAAGTCGTGTGCGTAGTGACCTTTGTTCGTTAGTCTTTCAACCTCTCTGTGCCAATCCGTGCAACGTATCCAATTTTACCCTCTTAGTATTGCAGTTAATGTTTGATTGTACCTTCATTGATCCCTCGTGTATGTGTCTTTGCAAGAGTTCTGCAGAGGTAATATCGGCAACGCCTTTAAGTACTTATTCAGAGGTAGATTAGCTCGTCCGATCGAGCATATGCTCTCGTACATGATACGGTAATGCGTGAGATCAATAGCAAATTAGACATGATTTGTTCTATTGGTCAATATAGCGATAGTTAGGCTTTTCAAGCTCGTTAAACACAAACAGGGCATGATTTCACGTTTGTTACCACATTCCGAGCCGATTGCTTTAGCAGCAGAGTAGACGCTTGATCCATATCGTGTCTGCTTACCGTGATATTGGAAGGCTCACACTTGCAAAGTATATTAGATTGTCCAATACAAGAAAAATAAGCGGATGATTAGCAATATGTGGGTCTCCCCATGGTTCAAAGCTGGATGATGTCCATCTTTAGGTATGATGAGAACCATGTAACTTACATAACCATTTCGGCACCCTTGAAAACACAGTACTCCATGTGCGACCAACTACATGGCAGAGATCTGAAAGCTCTAAGGTATATATAAGCTAGCCATATATGCGCAATATGCCATGGTCCATCCAACTGAATATTCATCTCAGTTGACCGATGATCCTTATGACGGTTATTGGATCTTTGTGCCGTTAGGAAGAAACGCAGCAGACGAAAATAGAAGAAGATTGATTGATCCTGAACCCCGGTTAGGCACATTTCATAGAATAGCCTAATCGGTAAGTAAACCTGGCATGGATAGAACAAAGAAAATATGTAAACTTTCTGCAATTCTTTTCCAAATTCCTTCAATAAATGTCCAGTATTTTCCTGCAACGTTTACTCACCGTTTTCTTATTGATTATCTCGTTTCTATCTCGCAATCCAAGTATTCTGCTCCTCTCCCACGGTAAGTCCCTTCAGGAAGCTGCACAGATGCCGTGATTTGACCTTTTATCTTGTATGTCTACTTCATTCACGCATATTTGGGGATCACAAATAGAACTTGGATGCATAGGGATGCAGACAAATGCAGCAAGGAAATACCTCGCATGCTCAATAAGGAAAATCCATGGAAGTACGAACAAATTTCAGCGAAAATTAACAGGTTGCTGTAGTGAAAATAGAGAAGCAATATCTATAATATTGGTCTCAAAGTCCTAAGATCCCGGATAGACAACGTCACACGGATATTCATTTATAACCAAGATCATCCATTCTGTGTACTAAGTGTCGATAACCTGAACAGTCGGAGCGCGTCATATATAATCCATTAAGAAAACAAAGTCAAAAGTGATTTGGCCGTGGTACATTTTCTACTATGATGTCTCTCTCTGCCTCCAGCATGCGTCTCTTGCGCTTATTTGTATTAAATTAGTATGATGATATCTCTACAGTAACAGAAAGGTCCTTTATTCCCATTCATCTTTCCATTTCCAGCAACTGGAGCACGGAGTTCTTTTACCGAGACACGGAATTTCTTTTTTCATTCTGGAGATCGAACACGCGCCACGATCAAATGCAATTGGTACCAGATTCCGTTCTCAGCTAACAAATCGAGTGGTATCCGCACGATCCAATAATACTTCACTGTTAGAACGTCTGTCATCATAAACAGTCAAGTGTACTTACGCAATTCTCGATAGTAGCATAGAATGATTGGTTCAGTAAGTTTTGCTGCACAGAAGTTTTCCCAGTTGGGAAGGAGCCTGTACTTTGTGGACGAGGCGGTGTGGTTTTTTCTTTGTAAAACAAGCCCCTATTCAGCTGCTTTATGGACACGCAACGAGTAAATACTAGGCTATCCATTATTGTCTGATCTCGGCTTCCTAAAACAAGACGATAAGAATTTTGTAAACATTTGGGATTGGCCTTTTCGGAAGCTGTGTTCCTTCGTTGACAGAACATGTACAGGTAATGAGTTTGTCAACGATACAGTATCCCAGGTCTCCTCGGCTTCAGGGTAATATTAAAGTAATTACGAATAAGATACGGTTGAGTGGTTCCCAACGGTGTCCCATCCATCGTCATCTACAACGTGTCACGGTCAAGGTTTGTTGTGGACTTGTAATTCAAAGGATAATGTGAAGGGACATTGGCCGCAGTTTATCAATTCTATAGGTAGTTAGGGGTCGAATGCCCGAAGGACAATTGCTGTAATGTGGATATAGATAGCTACTATGGTTACATTACAGCTTCTTTACCGAACCTTTTCTATTTTCTATGTACATATGACATGTTACCTACAATTCGGCAATGCGATTTTTGCGATTTTGAAGCTTAAATATAATTCATGCTTGCCACTGAAAAGGTATTGCAGTAGACAGGACAAAGCAACCCCAGTTCCTTGGTTTAGTACCATTTGCATAGGTGATTTTGTCCTAAGCGATTAAATTCCTCGCTAAAACCTAGACAATATCCCAAGACGCACTTGGCTGATTTTAGTTTATACTTCCTTTGCTCGGAGGCTTTCGGATACTGATGCAATTGCATGGTAATAGAACTTGATACATCAGTCTGGATATTGTATCTGGTAGGCATGGATTTGTTGATTCTCTTTCTCTAAAATGATACACATTATTTTACTTTGTTGTTGACTATGGCAAATTAAAAGAATGGTAAGAAACGTGTATTTCCTTTTTTTGACATCAGGACCTAGCCAACAGAGCTGGTAATAGTTACTATAGGCCTAAATTTTCGACCTACTCTTGATTTTCTGTTAATCACCTCCCAATTGCCCATCGCTTAATCAATCAACGCCCTTCTAAAACTGGATACCTATGTGAATAATAAGTTCGCAGCATCATGGGAATAGTTTTGTTGCGTACTTTGGACTCTGGCTAATCCTTAACGCTCGGAAAAGGGATAACAAACGGAAAGCATAATTAGGACAAGGCTAACTTCGGGTTGAATTCTTTATTAATATGCAGATTTAGAAAGTCCAGCGATGAAAGAAGAACAGTCTACTTCCTATGCATTGTATTATAAAATGATTAGACACACTGCTTACTGAATGAAATTTTACGCTATTCTAAATGAATATTGGTTCAATGAAGGGCCAACTTCGCGTTAAAGACTAAGACAATATGCGTCATTAGTAAATGAGTTATAAGGGACGTATATTTTACTTACATGAACTTGATCTTCCAATGGACACAGATTCTATCCGAACAAAATTAAATAGCAGCTACCAAAGCAGCCATTCGCGACATTTCTCTCTTGCACAAGGATTGATGAATTCAAGCGGCACTGTTGCCACAAAACCCGAAGCTCATGATTACGAAGAATACTGATCCTGATGATATGAAGAACTTTCTACGTAACAGCACATCCAGTTTCTGAGCGCGAAATGCTTGACTGCTGTGTGCAAATGATATATCAGTCATATCAAAGAGTTGGAAGATTTTCCGACGACTTAGAGTTATCTATCGTTGACCATTTCTAGTGTTGTTCAAGGATTTAAAAGCCATGTCCAAAATTTATGCGAAACTAATATTTTCCAGATGGCGTAAATTGATCTGCAAAGACCTGAAAAGCAAAGGTGATCAGCCAATAATGTGGATGCGCATGAATCACTCCAGTTACTCATAATAACAAAGGTACCTATTAGCCATCAAATAAATGCCAGATTCATGAATAAGATCCGTAGTGGGCCTAATAGCATAAGCATTACAGTGCTTTCTAACATAAATACTCTCGCTTTTTGTTAAAATAAGGCAGAAGAGAGATGTCGGAGCCGGAACCGGCGCATGAACGCAAAGACTCTTTTTGCTAAAGCCTCCCAAGAAGTTCTCGAAGTTGCGATTGCTTTCCAAGAAGTTCCTAGATACTTCTCGCATCTTCAGCTTCGTAAAAAATCATAGAAATATCATACGTATAAATAGCTTGGATAGTTTGTGAAAAATAAACATCATCGAATTCACTCGCACACTTTTATCTTTTACTTCTGTTCCTTTACGATTTCTATATTCCGGCTTGATTGGCAATTCGTGTCCAAAACACTAGCTGTGAATCAGCTTTACGAAAACGACAGGGAAAATTAACTTAAATGTTACACAAAGCACCAAAATAAAAGCAAAAAATGCTCACTACAGGGGTCGAACCTGTGACCTTGGCGTTATTAGCACCACGCTCTAACCAACTGAGCTAAGCGAGCTTCGACGTCAACAAGACCAATCAATATTATATCACCCATAATGCCGGCTTTGGAAGACAGAAAACATTGAAATGAAAAGAAAAAGCTTTAGTTTTTTATACTTTCCTATAATTTTTCTTTTTATTTAAACTGTCGGTTATAAATTTGTCTTTTTACTCTTTGTATATTCAATATTTATAATAATTAAAAAGTTTATTTTAATATTTTTTATTTTAAATATTTAACTTAAATACTTTAAAAGCTAGCTATAATTTATTATTTTCTTATAAATATAATATTTATTATATAATTAGATAAAAGCAAATTTAAAAGATTGCTAATTTAGAAAAAAAGAATAAAATAATTTAAAAAAACCTTTAAAAAAGACAATTATTATTAGTTATAAACACTGCAGTTGAAAGGACATTTTACCTTAGATAAAATCTGAGTAAAACGTCAAATATTATCCACATTTTACTTACATTTTACCCACATATTACCTAGTGGGTAAAACTTTTAAGAAGTGGGTAAAACATACCTTTTACCTACATTTTACCCATGTTTTACCCACCTTCTATACTATTATTAATTGGATAAAACAGTATATATCAGACATAATTACATTAATACTATTAGACTAAGTTATATACATTTAACAACTAATATTAAAATTCTATTTAACTATATTCTTTTTTTTAAGCTCTTTTATTAAATTAACTTGCTTATAATAATATATGCTATTGAAGCTAATGATTTTTATCTAGTCTTTCTGATTGGATGCTCTTTTTATTGCATTTATTATTTTAGCCAATAAAATATACTTTTTTATTATATATAACAACACTTCTTAGCCTTATATATAGAGAAAACAAACATTTTTATTTTATTATATATAATATAATGTATGAACAGGTATCTAACTTTACAATTGGATCTATATAATCTTACCTAATTACTAAAGGCTAAAGAAGCATAGAATTTAAAAAATAATAATTAGTAAAATATATAGCATAGTAACAACAAATGGTAACATTATATATAGGCCTACAAAAGATTATCTTGATGAGTAATCAAGTTACAATATAAAAAAAATCTGTACTATTAAAATATATATCATATTTCTCTATTTCCATATTTTTTAAAGAAAGAAAAAGCTACTATATAAGACAAATAAAAAGTTAAGATTAGTTATATTTAGGTCAATCAATTAAAATACCTTAGTTAAAAGTAAGAAGCACTGCGGTTGAAGGGTGATTCTACCACCTTTACACTACATGGTAAAATCTCTGGTTCCACCCACTTTCCACCCAGGTGGTAGAATTTCTTATATTACCACATTTTTCTCTCTCCCTAAACGCTGTTACTGTAGTAGACATGCATATAAAATTAAGTTACCACAGCAAAACTAGTGTATTCACATTTCCCAGAAACTGCATAATTATTTATGTCATGCGCTTCTAACATGGTTTCTTTTTTTTTACAGAGTTATCCCCGTTTTCCTTTTATTCATCCTTTTCTTTTGCAAACTTTTTCCTCTATACCATTTTTTGTTTCATAGTGTTTTACCACTTCTTCATCAGAAAACTCACTTTGAAAACGTTGCTAGTATATAATCCTAATAATATGCAACCTTGATCTAAAAGCATACCCTTTGCTGGTAAGCTTTTATCTTCATTTTATAGCATCTTATTCTTTTTTTCTTTTGATAGCTAGAATGATCACTACGTTATAGAAGAGCTTGCTTCTTACTTTTAATAAGGTATTTTGATTGATTGACCTAAATGTAACTAATCTTGACTTTTTGATTATTATATAGAGTAGCTTTCGTTTCTTAACAAAATGGAAACAGAGAAAGATGACATACTTTTTAATGGTACAGATACTTTTTTACGTCGTAATTTAATTACTTGGCAAGGTAACTTTTTGTAGGCCTATACGTAATGCTGCCATTCGTTATTGCATGCTGGCTTAGGTATGCTACTGTGTGTTAGCTTTTAGTACGTTTTACTAATTGTCATTTTTAAAAGCTATGCTTCTTTAACCTTCAGTAATTAGGTAAGATAATATAAAACTAAGCATAAAGTTAGCTATTTGTTAGTACATTACGCTACATAGCTCCAAGAAAATAAAAGTGTCTGTTTTTTTCCTATATATATAGCTAAAGAAGCTTCCTTGTATATGATAAAGAAGTGTATCTTAATGGCTAAAATAATGTACACAACGAAAAGAACATCCAATCAGATAGACTAGATAAAAATCAGTAGCTCCAATAGAATGTATCATTGTAGGCAAGTTAATCCAATAAAAAGTGCTTGAATAAAGGAATATAGTCGAATGAAACTAAAACGTTAGCCTCTAATGCATACTACTTGATCCAATAACATCAACGTAATGGTCTCTGTCATATAGCAGTTCATCCAATTGTTGAACTTGGGGGGGGTAGAAAGGTGGTGGAAAGGTGGTGGAAGGTACATTCCACAAACCTTTGAAGAGATTCCACCGCATGGTGGAAAAGCGGTGGAAAGGTGGTGGAAAGGTGGTGGAATCTGAGATTCTACCAAGTTTCTACCGATGGTAGAATCTTTTTTTGACCGCAGTGAAGCAAGCTTTTCTATAACGTTGCAATTATATTGGCTATCAAAAGAAAAAAAAGAATGAGGTGCTGTCAAATGAAGATAAAAGCTTACTAGTAAAGAACATACTTTTAGGTCAAGGATGTATATCATTAAGATGATATATTATCAATATTGTGAAAGTGAGTTTGCTGATAAAGAAGTACTAAAAACAACATAGAATAAAAAAAAGCAAAAGAAAAAGTTTGTGAAAAAAAAGGATAATAAAAAGAAAATGCAAATAACCCTATAAAAAAGAAAAAAAAACCATATTAAAAGCATGTAATATAAATATTGACGCAGTTCCTAGGAATTACACATACACTGTCATACTGCTTATACTTTTACATTTGCTAGTTTTTCTCTTTTGGAAAAGGAGAGACTGAACAATACTGAAGATTGCTCCCTCCATAGGAAAGTGGGTAAAACATTATATATTACCCAGGGGTAAAATGTAGGTAAAATGCCTACTCTACCATAGTGAAATATTTTTCTAAAAATGTACATAACATTCTTTTATATACATCTCCTTTTTAATATTTTTGCTATAATCTTTTAGCTTATTTTTTCTTTTTTCATCTAACTTAATCTTTGATTAGATCTCATTGTTATTAAACTTGTTTTATATTTTTTATATTGTATGTTTCTATTACTAATTAAAGCATTAACATTAGCTAAAATTTATTTTGAGTTTTTTTTATTTGCTTTCATTAAATCTTAATTTTTTTAATATTTTATTGGCTAGTCTTTTATAGCTATTGTTTCTTTATTTATAGAAACTCTAAACTAGCGCTTAAAATAGGTGGGCTTTAACCAGTTGGGTTATAACAACGCTAAGATCTTAACTCAGAACCCAGCACACTAACACTGCGGTCAAAAAAAGATTCTACTATCAGTAGAAACTTGGTGGAATCTCAGATTCCACCACCTTTCTACCATTTATTATATTTGACATAACATAAGTATCATACATACTTCTTCCACTAAGTCTAAACGATCTTTATATGAGTTTATCATACCATCAGCACTATATCTACAGATAAGAACCTGCATCAGCCAGACATCTACTTAAGGATTGTTATAATCTGAGATACTAGGACACTCTGCTATGATCTTAAGGTACCCTGGCATATCCTATCTCATGATTGTATGACAAGACAATTATGATGACGACGATCTTAGCAATAGACACAGTGATTAATAAGCGTCCCTGATTCATGCATTAGATAACCGCTATTCAGACTCAGCTATATGACAGCTTCTCTGACAAAAGATGAATAATCATTCATTGTCATCAATCTACCATGAACAGTCAGTGCTTACGCATCTTCTGATTACTAAGACATTTAACTAAGCATGCAAAGGGTATAAATACTGCTGGTAGACAATTGTAATCAAGAGATCTATTGACTTTTGAATAAACCTCCGCCAAGAGTCTCAAAGTATTTACTGCCATTTTCTCTTACTAATTCTTCATTGATGACTATCAAACTTTAGTTTCTTTGACTACTGTCTGTTCCTCAGTTTTACACACCCTTCTGCCAATCATCTAGTAGTACATAATTCCATTCCGTTTTCATATGCAGTAGTTTTATTTAAATTAAATTTATATTTATGATCTAGGCTTCTCCTTCTTCTCCTTGTATAAGGCAAGGAGAGAGACACCGGCGACCTTGACGACCTTGAAACGAACACCAGGAATATCACCAATAGCACGGCCCTTACGACCGAAACCAGCGATCAAAACTTCATCGTTCTCATCAACAAAGTTTAAACAACCATCATTGGGAACGAAAGCAGTGACCTTCTTGCCATTCTTGATGAGCTGAACACGAACACACTTACGAATGGCGGAGTTAGGCTGTTTGGCTTCAACACCACTGATTTACAAAGAAAAAACGTTGAGTAAAAAGAAAGCCATGTAATAGATCCGAGAAATGCTTACATCTTTTCGAGGACAATACCCTTGGCATGAGAAGCACCAGCAAAAGGAGAAGATTTAAAAGCAGTGCCCAAAGCTCTCTTCTTATATTGCTTATCAGCCCAGCGTTGATCGCGGCGGTGTGTACGCAATTTACGGGCTGCGTTCAATCCTCTTGGCTGTCCCTTACCTAAAACAAGGTGGAACACATTAGCATCCGCAATAAGTTTAGGTGTCGATGTGGAACGCTATGGATGTATTGGACATGTCGAACGGGAAAAGGCGAAATTTCGTCGCAGTTTGTATATTAGTTGATGATGGCTGACTATGTCGAAGAGCTTATGCTGTCGTATGCATCACAAGATAGTAGCGATCCATCCATCCATCCATCGGCATAGTTCGGCTACGACTAATTGGGCCCATTGATTATAGAAATCTCGCTTACCCATAATGATAGGTCTTTTCTGAAGAAGGTCTGCAATTGATGCGGACTTGCTGTCTTCCTTACAATGCGGGCTTGCAGTTGCGCCGGCCGCGGGCAAAGAGAGCGCAAGCAACCTGGCAACAGTCACAATAAAGATGGTGTTTCAAAAAAGCTTGTTCATTTGCGAAGCTCATCGCTACTATAAGAATGTAATGCTTTGCACAAGTATTTGAAACTTATATTACATAAAGAAATAGGTCACAGTTCACGAACCATATCGATGTTAATAACTGGTAGCGAAGAATACATACCGAGCCAAGATCGTTTGAGTCGAATCGATTCGGGGAGTGAAAAGTTTCCCTTCGCATACTGAGTATGTCTTCTTAGCATGGATTATTGCATTATATCGATCAACCACTATGCGTTTGATATAAAGAATCCGAGCTTAAATTTCTGCTGATTCTATTGTGGTGGATCTTTAACTATGCGGGTTGACGTTTTATCAACTGCGTTATGAACAATAATCGGAAGCTTGTTGTCTTGGAAACGAGTGCATTGGAATCTCGCGGCTACTACCATATAAGCCATCTGCTATTTTCCGGTAATGAAATTGTGGATATCATGATAGTCATATATTTCCGTGCAGCAGCTGGAAGAGTTACGCCAAAAGCAATATTTGGAGTCTAATGTAGCAACCTGCAATACTACGTCAGATACCACGACGCCGATGAACGACATAAAACGCAGTAAGATAAGACAGGCATTTTCTTGGGCGATAAGTCCGTCTATTAGCGAAGCTACCACTAGCTATTTCCTAAATACTTAATGCCGCAGTGTTGTAATGGTTATATACCAGATAAGAGAGATCAAAATTGTTTCGTCTAAAATTTGGGTCAGTTGGACCTTTCCACCATCTTAATGCCAAAAGATTTATCAAGCAGTCATCTGACCTTCCGGGCTTTGTATGCTAGATGCAATGCTCAGTCTAATGCAGGCGTTTGGCGTGTATGAACCGATTCCTTCTGCGTGTGTATGCGGGATGCTTCTCGTCCCTGTTAATGAAGTTTAACCTTGTCTCGGTAGGTAATAGATATGAATTATTTGCAACACAAACAGGGATGCATTACTTTTACAGTACATATCCGGTCACGACTATTTCGTATAACAATACTTCGAATATTTATGACAGGTTTTGGTTAAACTGTGAATTGTTCGGGTACCACATTCACTTTTTGTTAAAGTTCAAACCTATTTTCAAAGCCATCTACTATTTCTTTTTTGGTGCATCCATCCAAACTAAGATCAGGTGATTGATCGACAGTGCAAGGCTCTGCCTTCTCGTCGCATGTATCACGGGTCTAATCGGATTCTCTTCCATTTTAAGATGGCAAAGTGAAGACCGCTCAGAATATGCATATATAAAATATCAGTCGCCACCACGTAGATTACGACTCCGAGCTTAAGTTTGGGAGCAGGAGATAGAAATAGTTTTGTTTCTCCACCTGCAAGGGTGCCGAAAATGTTGGCTAAAGCCGTTGTGAGTCATCTTTTCATGGCGCTATAAGAATACGAATGAAATGAACCAGTATATATTAGATGTTGACTAGCATAGAATGGATGCATGTTTTTTTTTCTCCGGCATTCCTTTCCGGTTATATTTTAAGGGTAGAATGTACCTAAGTCTATCGGTATTTTAAAATCTTCGTATGAAGATAGGCATGGATGATTTAGCGTTTCAAATTCTGTGTCTTTAACCTTTACTGATGGTAAACGTTCTCATGCTAAGATGCTAAATAGAAAACATGGCTGCTCCACAAAAAAGCTAAATTATCAATCATTAAAAGAAACTCCATGCTGAGCAAATCGTTCAGTATCAGATATAGGTTCCACGAGCCACCATGAAAAATGTTGGTTGTTTGACGTTCTATAACGAATATGGGAAATACTCAAATAGCGTTTGTTGCATTTCCATTTCCGGTCTATAAGCCATTGGAGTAGACTCTTTTGTTACCTCAGCTACACATCACCTTCCTACTTCGAATGAGGGATCTGGAGTCTATATGAAGAGTGCATAAAAGTTTTCTCATTTGACAAGCCAACGTCACTATGATTTATCAGTTGCCATTGTTGTTTGCACTATAACCAAACGAATTAGGATAATCTCATAATTTGAGAATAATGTCTTGTTTGTCGCAGCTATATCATGAAGTTTGACATCAGATCATGCAATGTATCGTTCCTGTCACTTTTCGATTTTGCCAATCCTCTCCATAACAAAAGTTTTTCTCCTTTTTCTCACTGGGAAGATAAATAGAAGGATATATTTATTGCTGTATCCATATTTTAAAAGAGGCGTCTTTGCATTTATGAAATACAGCGTTGTGTGCGCATTTTAGTTGTCAGTTCATTTCAATTTCCACGTTGTTGTTCTTGTTACACCAACAGGGTTTGTGGCAACGCTAGAAGAGTCGGCGCCTCAATGTAGGAAGGCGCAATAGTTTTGTTTTCTATTTTTCTTTGCGATCAGGAACAGCACCTTAGTGCATATCCTTACTTGCAATAAACTTGGTTTCGCTAGACGTTTCTTTTTTGTCCCACAACGTGCTTTGCATTTAATAAAATTAACATATGTTCACCGTATAATTACGCATGTGGATAATCCATGAGGTTTTTTCAATGAAGTTGTTCCGCGCTCGCCGAGAAAGAGGATTACCTTTCCGCCATTAACAAAAGTGGAAGGGATGGAAAACAAACGGACACAGAAAACGGACCGTTAGAGTTTGAACGGTTGTCTGCCGATTCAATGGGACCTCGTCCAATATAGCATATAAACAAGAAAGAAATATAACAGGAATATAATGTCTCCGCATCACCCAATAGTCGGATTCTATTACCACGTGCGAGTCTATCGCAAGTGAGGCGGAATTAAACCATGGTGTGCTATTCTATGTGGGTTCTTTCAGGGTCTGCTTTGAAGTTGGGCAATCTACATGATTCTAAGTTAAATATAGTTTGGTAATAAACCTCATTTCGGTAAAGCGTTATTAGGATGTGGAAATGGGGATCGAAAGGCCCTGTCGGATTCGCCCTGATTCCTGCTCAAAAAGGAAACAAAAAACACTTCATTTGAATCGGCGATGGCTGTGGTCCGGATCTTCTGCACACTTGTCCAAATGAATCTTTGTTGACCCAACCTACTGGTCTCCTGTAGCATTATGTTGTTGTCTTTTTACTGTTTCCATACTAAATGCTTAAAACCCTTTCTCTTCCTCTTCTTTCACAAATATTTCCTTTCTATCCGTCTTTTTTTCTTGCTCTAACTTCCATTATCATCTTAATTCCAATTCGGTAAAAACCGTAAGACAATGACAGGGGCTAGGATAGAATACCCACCACTTCATTGTTCTGGCATACCCATTGATTGAACCAGAAACTAACTGAGATTCTGTAACCTTTTCTAGAATTATCAAATAACAAAATCATTCGCATCTTTGCAATTATCTCACTTTTGGGTTATTGCACATCTATTTTGTATCTCGAATCCAATGTATGAAGAAGCAAGCCTTAAGGGTTACCTGTCACACGAACAAAAGGCACAAACTAACCAACCGTCGAACTTTCGTACCAGCTGAACTCCTTTCGCCTGTCGAGAGTGAACAACGCGATGCTTTGTTAAGCCCCTCACAATCGTTATTATATGTTACTGTTATTCAATGACATTCTGAATGGAACGCGCAATGAACACAAATGTTGGCAATGACGATAGCGACGGCATGAACAGTGACAGACACTGGCCAAGGTATACAAAGAAGAACCTGGAAACTTCTCACCGTTACCGATACAGCTCATATATAAAAGAAAAAGGTAAAAGTAAAGCATATTCGGATACCTCTGCCGAGGAAGAATCATCATCAACAACAACTCGTTTTCACACCACCGGAAGAAAATCACACTCTCCAACAAGAACACAAGCAGTCTTTATCAACAAATTGTACATGTAAGTAATGGGAAACACGAAAAGAAAGGAAAAAAAGCTAATTGAAGAATCATTGGGGTCTAGGATGCTGCAAGACAATAGCATACGCCATCTCATCTACTGGTCAAACGACGGTGAACAGTTTAGTGTCTCCAATCCTACCGTCTTCTCAAAGTCTGTTCTACCTCGCTATTTCAAGCACAACAAATGGCAAAGTTTTGTCCGTCAATTAAACAGTAAGATCAAAAGAATTTGATGGGATGGGGAACGGCTGCGTCATTTTATACTAATAGTCATATGCTTTTCCATCTGGCACAGTGTATGGTTTTCACAAAGTGAACGACATCGTCCATTCCAACTTATCAAGCGAGAATGAGACGTGGGAATTTAAGCACCCAGTTTTCCGCCAAGGTGCAGTAGAGCAACTACATACGATCAAACGAAAGTCTACAAAGGCTCAGCATCAAAGCAGTCGATGTCTATCTCTAGATCAGGATCAGACCGAATCTGGGGACGATGCCAATGAATCTGTCTATAACCATATTGCCCGTCTGGAGAATCAGTTATGGGAGGTTTCCAAAGCGTATGACTTACTCTGCAACGAGGTGGGAACCTTGAAAGTTACTATAGCCCAGCAGCAAGACGTAAGCATTTCCTTTTTCTCCTTTCAATAACCCCAATGCCACCCTAACTTCTCCACACGCTTATCTAGATAATGCAGAAATTAACAAGTGCAATGTATCCCTCACTTTTTCCGGATGGTAAGAAAAATTTAGCTAGCAAAGATTTAAAGTTTAAGGAAAATGATCCTTTTTTTATGCAAGTAGCTGAGCAGCCTTCCATCTCTGCTGAGAAGTTCACGCCCGAAGCGATGAAACAAGGCTATAACCCGCAAGAACAACCTTGTATAGCAGAGCAGCGCTGGCCTCGAGACTTCGGTATTATGCAGTATGCTTCTTCTTCTTCCATCAGTTCTGATCGCCGGTCAGATGCAATTCAACAATGGTTTCCCGCAATGCAGGATATGCAAACAACAATGCAAACAGATGCGGACGGGCGACTACACCACCTGAGCCCTCCTAGTAGTGGGTCCCAGACAAGTCGATCATATGCCGTGGGCACGAGATTACCGCCGCTATCAACAGGAGGCGATACATTTGACAGACGACGTTCCTCCTATGATCATTCATCTACATCTTCTTTAAAACAATATACCTCTAAGAGCGACACAACAGGTAAATAGAGAAGCTGAAAGAACATCTGAGACGAATATAGATCCCGGTTTTAACACGTTTCGTTTCTCAGCAACATCCCGAATTATGGGCTTAGACCTACAATCACATTTATGGAATCCTGTTAATCCAGCCAGAGAAAACAAAGATCCATAACAGCGAATATGGCGATGGTAACTGCAAGTTTATCAAGCGAATACATCATTAAGCTGTAAGTTGCGTATCCGATTGCCGGAACCATCTACCGAAGCCAAGCCCAACATAATCTGATAGTCTTTCGTTTTCGATGAATTTTCATTCCAAAGGGATGCAGTATCCCGTTATGCGTGAGTAAATAGAAAATGACAAAGATGAGAGCTTCCTTATTTATTTCTCATATATAGACGTCAAACATTATATACAATATGATTCCAAGAGCTGGTGTTGGTGAGATATGTAAAAAAAATGGATATATGTTTACTACTTATGGCCAGCCCCACACCTGCTTAAGCCAAGACGCTAAATCTGGGGCAGGTACAACCTGGGTCTTTATGAATGGATGTTCAAGCATTTTTTCTGGGCCAGGCCTTTCTTTAGGATCCTTGAACAAGCTAGCCGTCCAAATTATGAATAAAAACCATATGTCAATTTCTATTTTTCATCTGAACTTTACCATTTCGCTACGAAGTCTCTGCATTCCCTTGATCGGTCTTCTCCAAGGTTGGGAAGAGGTTGTTTCACAATAAATTCCAAAAGTTCGAAAACAGCCATGGGCGGATGTCCTGGAGGTGGAAGCACTGGCCGATTCTGCGCAATCTCAATGATAGAAAGGCCCAATGACCAGATATCCGATTGTACAGAATAGGGGGCTCCTTGGATTCTCTCCGGCTAAGCGTATTTTTCATGAGTATATTTTCTTTTGCGAGATGCAACAAGTGTCTGTGACTTACTGCCATGTAATATTGCGTTCCGGTAAAGGTCTCCGCAATCGAGTTGATAAGTTCTCCGGAGACCCCCAAATCACAGAGCTTGATCTCTCCGTTGCGGGTCATCAAGATATTGGATGGTTTGACATCGCGATGGATCACGTGCTGTGAGCGTAGGTAGCTCAAGCCTTTGCAAACCTGTGATGTACACCCCCCAAAAATAAGAACAAAAGATGTCAAACTACTACGGTTCATCCAAACCAACGTACCGACTCTGCAATCTTGGCTAACACGGCTTCGCCTATCACACCTCCCATATCACGAGCCCGTTTATAGATATCTTCGAGGCTTCCACCTTCACAATATTCCATACAGATAGCCACCGTTCTACCACCGTCATCCAAGAAGGAGCCATAATAAGCAACAATATGAGGTGATCTACAGGTTTGTAGAATCGATAGCTCTCGTAGTATCTGACGTTGTAATTTCGGTTCTGCTTCAATAGTAATTGTCTGAACGATGAAAACATTTTGTATGAATATTTGCATATTGCTATCTCCCCCCAATTTCATCTAATATTTCCGTTAGTTACCTTTCTCGCCATAATCTTTCCTGTCGGTTTGTAGCGAACTTTCCATACGGCACCTGCAGCGCCTTCACCCAGCTTCTGAATGTTTTCAAAGTCCTCGGGTTTTAAATCCACGTGGTGGTCCCCCTCCTCGCCGTTTTCTGTCTCTGGTTCGGGCAAGAAGCTTTGCGATCGGTTTTGACTGACAATGCGTTCAAGATTCTCGCGCAAATCTGGGCCTAATTCCGAAGAGGGAGACAGATTACTACCGTCTGACGGTATCAGGGCTGGGCTCACGTCCACTTTAAGAGAGGGTTTATTAGGTTTAGCCGCTAGTGTCATGATAAGAGATAAAGAAGTGAGAAAAAAAGAAAGAGCAAAAGAAGCAGAGAAGGGAATAGGGAAAAGAGGATAATCGGATGATTGCTTCTCAAAGTTACAATCGAGAACGAGATAAAAAGGGAAACAGTATCGAAAAGATCCTGGAATGGTATTGTGAAAGGCTGTTTGAAGTCCCGCTATTCTATTCCGCTGAAAAGAACAATCGATCTACTGAACCCGTCTCTACCATGGTATACGTGCAGTAAGATGAGATCTGCCTCTTTTTGAAATCTCTTCCAATCTATTTTGTGCTGCGAAGCAGGTTAAAGTCGCGTTCGGGAGATCTCTCTTTGTGTCAGTTATGTAACTATGGCGTCGGTTGGCAATGAACAATTACCATAGCATGAACAGATGGTATCACAGCAACTAGGAAGCTGTAGAAGACATGCCATTTCGACATATACACAGGTTGCTGTATATGTTTTCTGAAAGGAAAAACCTATTATCAGTGCACTGATGGGTTAACCCTTACTATTCATCCTACGTCAGCCAAGACACGACAGGCGCCTTCAAGTCTTTGTGCTCTTCTCTATAACTGAATCAAGGACCAATAAAGTAGTTATTGGGCTCAAAACCATATAGCCGTTATTAGCGCATGAAATCAGAAATTGGGATATAAAAAAAGGGGGAAAGGAACAACCCCGCTATGGCAGGTTTCACATCCCGTCGTCATGGAAACTGTGTGCCGGGTGTTCGGACCGTTCGGTTGTTCACCGGCAGCTGCCAAAGATGTGGTGTATTCTCTCCTTTTCGTTTGCACTAAAAGATGGTACGTACACTTTCCACCTTTTCCCTTCGTTTTGCTATTTTCCCCAAAACTCGTCGCATGATGGATGGCCCCTTAGGATGGATTGGATTCAACAAAACGATCGATGGATGGTGTCGTTTTCCAATGTCGACGAGAAAGAGAGAGAAAAGAAAAATGCCATGCCTAGATTGAAAAAGACATGACGCATGTTTGCTCATTATCCATTGCTTGACAGACTAAGGGTACTTCCTCGTTCGGTAAACGCCACACAAAGTCACACACACTCTGTCGTCGTTGCGGCAATCGTTCCTTCCACAAGCAGAAGAAGACGTGCGCTCAATGCGGTTACCCTGCCGCCAAGATACGTTCCTTTAACTGGTCTGAAAAGGGTAAGCGCAGAAAGACCACCGGTACTGGTCGCATGCGCCACTTGAAGGGCGTTCACCGCCGCTTCCTTAATGGTTTCCGTGAGGGTACGTTTTATTTTGTAGATACTTACTACGACTTGTATCGTGTAATATTAAATCCCTTTGCGCTTTTTTGCAGGTACTCAGGCGAAGAAGCAAGTCCAAGCTGCTAGTGCTTAAAAAATCACAAGCTTAAACAGATACCGGTCCTAGTCAACTTTTATTATTCTCGCACCTCCCTTTCAGAAAGATCGCATGAAACAAATGAATAAAACGCTTGGAAGCAGCAAGAGTGGATCTCCCCTTCTATTTCTTCAATAGAACTTCGATCGTAGTCATGCTCACAGGCTTTGGAAGGCATCGAAACTTATTCTGACAACATCCCTAAGAAACATATGCAACCGATTAACTGTGTGTATATCTTGATGGATGAATTTGTTATGCAAACGGGTTGCAAGGTTCAATTAATTGTAACCTGGGGCCAATCTCTGGCCCCGTGCATTGGGTTAACTTTGGTTTCAGTCGCTTGATCTGCCGTGTCTGAACCCGTTCACCTTGTTCGTTTTGCTTATCTTGTTTTCGGCGACAGCCTAAATGAATAATAACTAAGCGAGAATGCAATAGTATGAGTAGCTAACTAAAGATATCTGTGTCCACATTAAACATTGTTCTCAAAGGATGCGTAGTCTCATCAGAAGCAACTCTAGATTTCGCTGGTTGTGGTGAAAGTGCGCAGTCAATATCTTCGAAGAAGTTCTTCCGACTCCCGATCACCGGCCATAGAATCTGCGTTTGCGCTTTGTCACGTTTCTACTTCGTCTTCCCATAGTATACTGACTTATACGTCCTAAGAAGTTTCGTTTCCTTGAGAGGCTTTTAAAGCAATTGGTCAAACAAGGTTTCGCATCGCTTGAACGTAATGCTGCAAATGTTTGCGATGTGGTTTTCTACAGTAATTATAATATGTTTTGCCCTTTTAAGTCCGGCCACGTTTGCTCAATGCTAATATGACAGCTGTGTAAAGCACAGACCGAGTAAGATGGATAAAGCATTCCCCTGTCCATCTTTCGCTAGTTAGGCAAGTGGATACAAATACTTTTTTGTTTCCGAATAGTCTAATGTCCATTCAAGCAGGGATCAAACATTCTTATTTTAGGTGCTAATTCGTGTTCATTCGTCAAATCATCGCGTGCATGGTAATGCCGTTCGAAAGAAAGTCCGATCGCTTGGAGCAAAAAAAAACTCTAAACATAGTCGGAGCAGGAAATAAAACCCCACTCATTTTCTTTTGCTGCTGACAGAGAGACACTTTCCTTTTGCATTTACCCCATTCCGAATGGCAAGTAAAACAGAGAAACAACTCCAGGCACTCGTCGATGAATACAAAGACGGCTTGAAAAGAAACGACTACGAGGCGTCATCACATGCCGTCGCCTCCTCTTATCCAACCGTGCCTATCAACGTGGATCCGGACTACAACGAACGAGAACATCGCAATATAGTGTAAGTCTTCCACCGCACCATAGCAGAAATCAATGAAATTAACACACAATGTTTTACCGTATTAGTGAAAGGGAACCAAGACGAATTCGTGAAGATCCAGTAGCATTTATGCTCAATGTTGGGCTTTATTATCAAGGAACGGTAAATACAGGAAATCAAGAAAATATACGATAGCAAAGCATTCTGATCTAGCGTAATGGCACAGGGATGGCGTGGTTATAAATCTTACATTGGAACAAGAATTATCTACCCTGGATTTTCTGTACGGATGAAAGAGATGGTGTTGAACAGTAGAAAAGGTGAGATACACACAATTAAAAGAGGATAAGTCAACTAAACGATACAGCATTCCTTTAGTACAAGAAGTCATCGAAATGTTAGCTGATCGCCAAGCGGAACGCCTGCAGACGACGAGAAAACAATCCAAATTGTCGGAGGCGGAACAAGCGAAAAGACAGCGTAGACAACGGAAAGCCATGAGGCGTGAACTAGAGGTTGTTGCCAAAGCGATTCTAGACAAATGTGTTTCAACAATGGATGACATCCGTATCGTGAGGTAGGACAAGGAAAGTTCGGAACGGCGGCGTTAATGTCTCCCATTCAATGAGATTCTCACGAGTTTATCGGGCGAAATAGGATGTTTGCATTTACCGTGAACAACATTTTAGTGCGACTGTACCATCAAGGTATTCATATCAAGGAGAGTGAATGGGTCGAGGTAAAATCTTGTTTATAAGAAAACGCAGATATGGGGTCGCGTGATATTGACCTGTCTTATGTTTGATAGTTGAAACGTGTTGCACTTCACGCGCAGCAACATAAACAATCTCTCCTTATCTTGCCTTCACACAAATCCCATATAGACTATCTCGTTGTGTCATATATTATGTTCAGATTAGGTAAACAAAATCGAATGTCAAGGAAAGAAAAGCCTGAGCGTTAAAGTTTAACTGTGCAATATAGGCCTTCAAATCCCTCACATTGTTGCAGGGGATAATCTGGATTTACCCATTGTGGGAAAAGTCCTCCGGTCTTGCGGCGCGATGTTTATTCGAAGAGAATGGGGTGATGATACTCTTTATAAAACGCTCATGGAAGAATATATCGGTGTGCTACTATCCGAAGGAAGTAAGTTGTATAGGAGATTGTGTGACATGACCGGTTGAACCTTGTATCTATCCAGTGAATCTTGAATGCTTTGTGGAAGGCACTCGCTCTAGATTAGGTATGGCCAAGACCCGATGGTGTGACCATGAGGTTAATGAAAGAAAACGTAACAATAGGAAAACTGTTGACTCCCAAGCTCGGTATCTTAAAGGTTATATTGGATGCGTTCGTGAACGGTCGTTTTTCCGATTGCTATATCGTCCCAATTTCACTAGGATATGACAAGATCATTGAAACCTCCAGGTTGGTTTGATGTCTACAAAACGAAAAGAGATCGTGTATTGACAGGATTTAGTTATGCGAATGAGCTTTTGGGCAATCCAAAGGAGAAAGAAAGTTTATGGTAAATAGAACAGGAAAGTGGCAATTGATTGCTTATTGCATATACAATGATCCGTCAGGGGAATTATTACAAACACACGATTGTTGCAGCTCAAGTGGGGACGTGTCGATGGTAAGTCAGAAACTTGAAAACAAAGTGTTATCTTACGTTATGCTATTTTAGCACGTGTCGGAAAGCCGTACTCCCTCAAAGGGTGGCTGGAGGAGCAAATAAAAACAAGAGGGTAGGTATTTGATTAAGCTATGTAAACAGTGAGTTCTCACGATCTTTGCATTTTAGCCCTATGGATCTTTCAGACATTAACCAGAAATCGATTCTTCTGAAATCTTTGGGTTACCGGTGAGTACTTTTAGTATCTTTGCATTTCTATTCTAACGTGAAGTCGTTTAGTGTGCTATCCGATATTGTACGTATTTTCTGCCTTAAAGAAGGGAACGTGCTAACGAGCAGCCGTGTATTTAGAACAGCATTTCAGTGGTGATGCCATCGGCCTTGGTGGGCACTGTTATTCTTACGCTGCGAGGAAGAGGAGTCGGACGAAGTGAGCTCATCCGACGCGTCGATTGGCTGACCAAGGTCATCACTGCCAAAGGTGGACATGTAGCGGAAACACATGGCATGGCGACAAGTTTGATTGTTGACAGGTAAACGAAAGCTAGATTTTTAATATGCCTCTGATTTGGTTACTAGGACAATCAAAATCCACAAAGACCTTATTGGCGAAAGAAAAGGCAAAGATATACTGGAGCCTACCTTTTATGGAATCAATCCTTTCGAGTTATCCTATTATCGTAACCAAGTGATACACTTGTTTGTGGAAGAAGGTGAGTTGTTATCTCGAATACCAATGTATCTTACCTTTTTCTTTTTGTTACTTTAGCTATCGTATGTGCCTCCCTATATACTGTTGTTAAATTTGGTGGTGGCAAACAGTTGCAGCGCATGCGTTATCCAGATTTATTGGAGGAAATATCATTTTTGTCTAGTCTCTTAAAGCTAGACATGATCTACAAACCGGGTGGCGTTGAAAATAATACTCAACGCACGGTCCAGTGGCTCGCGGATAATAATGTGATCGAAATTACAGATGATGGTTGGGTCGGGCTTTCGGATATAGAACGAGCATGTGGCCGCGAGAACTATGGTAAGTGGAGCATAAGGGAAGGAGGAGCGCAGAAATAGGGCAAATGCAGCTTACACGCAAGTTAGACTTCCTTTGTTTCCTAATTTGGCCTTTTGTGGAATCATACTGGCTTGCCTGTGTTAGTCTTTTCTCGTTGGCGCCCCCCAGCACGTCTTCGCAGAAGGAATCAATTTGGGTTGAGCCCAAGTTATTTGCTAATCGAGCTCAAGCCCTCGGGAAGACGCTTTATTATCAAGGAGACTTGGTAAAGTCTACTAGTCTACAACGTGGTATTGACGATGTTATCATTTAGAGTTATCTGGAAGCTGTTAACAAGGAGACACTAAATCATGCATTCACGCGTTATGAGGAGCAAAATATTATCGTCAAGCGGCGTCATCAAACCCCTAAACCGTGGTCCGAAATTGCCCTAAGTAACGATTACATGCCGGAACGACAAAACGGCATCCTAATGCCTCGGGGTCATTTATGGGAATTGGTTGAGAGAATTGGTAAATTTAGACGAGAGGGTAAGAACCGACGAGATAATGCTACAGGTATGTTTAAGAAAGGACAATTAAGGAGTCATACAAAAGAACCGAGGCGCTGATTGTTCGGCTAGTGAGCACACGTGTACTGCGTCTGGCGGAAATACTAAGCGAGGACAACGCTGTTCCTTCGGCAAACCAGAAAAAGAGAGAGAAAGCAAAGCTTTGATATACTTTATTGTCTATTAATTGCTGTATTAATCTATTCCGATCATGATTCCCTCATAAAAGCTTTATTTTGTTTTCTTTTGTTGTACTGATCCCAATAAACTGAATATTCTACCACTGTCAAGACCAACACTAAAAAAGGAATGCAGCTGGTGGATTAGATAGCAAATTCGGACGTACTCGTTTCTTGAACGTCTATACAAAAGCGCCTTGTGCTAATGCATTAGAATAGCTTTATGGTTTGCTTTTCGTCTTGTGATAAGAATTTTCTTAGGTCCCTGAATATCGGCTGTTTTTCTTTTTCTTTTTCTCGCTCTTCTGTCTCTTGGAAAGGAGAGCTTATGGAGAAAGTGCGAAAACTGGGGAAAGAAACTAAAAAATTTCTGGGCAGGAGCCTGTTTTCCCGCTTCAACTCCTGTTCTAGTGCTTGCTGTTGAACCACGTAGGCTGAATTGGAAGAACTCCCGCGTCTTTTTCCTTTCTGTTTCCTGCAATAGCACAAATAGTGTGGGACATTATGCCTATCTGACTATGGTGCTCATTTGTTTATCTTCTGTTTTCTGATACAGTTTCTTATTCCTGACATCTTGTGATTTGCAAGCAAAGAGAATGTCCAAAATAAGGAGTGACAGAACTGTCTGGTTCCTTCCCATCTGGCGCATTTAAATAGGCAGCTGAAGAGGGATACAAAAAGGTAAGCATGTCCGTGACAGAAACCTACCATATCGTTTCTTGCTTTTCTCGGCACTTTAGTATATTTACTTAGCGTAAGTTGCAGTAACAATAACGCCCTTTTTTTTATCTGTCTACCTTGAGCACAACTTAGTTGTTCAACGTTAGCCCTCTCTCCTGAAAAAAAAAGCATCTTGTTGATTCGTCGTGGAATGAGCGACGGTGCATAAAAAGCTTTTTTTTCTTATCTTTATTTCTATATTGGCTGTGTTATGTGAAATGTATAGAAATGTAAATGATCAGTTTCCTTAATAAACGTTGATACGCAACTCTGATACATCCCTTTGCATGGGAAACAGAAATGGTCAGAGTGTACAAGTCAAACCTATTCTTCTAAGGAAACTTGGCTACATACACTATTTCACTATATAAAGTAACTCAATGGGATATAAATCATCTTTTTCTCTCTTTCTCTCTCTCCTTCTTGTCCTAGTCTCTGTGTATGCTTTCACTTTTCCATCCTTCACATGTTGCCCTACAGTGATCAAAAATTGCAGATGATGCCATTTGCACCGACGCCTTCATCAAAGGTGGTCATCATGGATTGTCTCCAGTCGACCACTACGGCGTCAGATAATCATCATCATCATCCATGCAGCTACTCAAAAGACGGCAGCGCTATGTCACTTGATCTCATTTACCATGAGCCAACGTTAATGGATAGCAACTTCATATCAATGGATATAACTTATAACGACCTTACATTACCCGAAAGTAGTTCTGTATCCATCAGCTCACCTTGCAGTACGCCATCAGCATCGGATATTGCTACGCCTCCTATGGAATGTCTCTCTTATGAAGCACTATCGCCGTCCGTTATTGACATACCCGTCAGCCGTTCCCCAGACAAAAGCTTCACAGGGCCAATTGACGCTACCACGATAGAAGCAATGATGATGTCGATGGGTCCGGGCGGCCTAGGTTGCGAACAGGACGAAATCAATTTCTGTTTCCAATCCTATTCGGATCTCAATATCCTCGAGAACATTGCTCAGGAAGAGGATACGGCCGATGGAGAAAAAAAGCATCAGCAGTTGGTTGCGTCCAGTAACAGACCTAGCGAAGAAGAATTGGATCGGATCGTCAGCGCTCATATTACTGTGCCTGAAGAAGTGCGATTGCATTCTCTGAGATTTGATTTCCTCGAGACGGTCATGATGATTGCGGAATCCAAATGGTGCTGTATGGGTTTTAAAATAGCCCCTATCACTGTAGACCTGCTTAGAAGTTGGCAGGAAGCCCCGCCTGCCATTGTCTATTGTATTGCAAGCATTTGCCTGGTCACTATCCCTGTTGGCCATGTCAGTCAAGGCTATTGCAAGCAGGCGGCTATGGTGTTTTACGAGAACGCGCGAAAGAAAATGGATGATATTTTTAACGACGATCTTGACCCTCTCACGATCCAATCCTATTTTGTGCTGAGCTATACCTCAAATCTCCTTCGACTCTATGAACATCAGACGACATGGGGACGTATGGCCGCCATTGCGCTCCTACAACGGGTGCAAGATATTCTTAAGGGGAGAAGGCCGCTCGACCAGTTGACCGTACTATGCTGGTGCCGCTGGTACTATATTGACTCTTGGATGAGTCTCACTCGGGGCAGGGATTGCCTCCTTCCTGATGAACTTCCGCTGATCAAGTTCTTGCCGGAGGTATCGGTGACCCCTGAAAGCAGCTGTGAGCACGATGACCAAGTCCATTTCGATTTCCGGCAGAACCTTTATCAGTTTGCCCGTATGACAAGCTATATGCGGAAATACATGCATGCCGAGCGGTCCAACCGACTCTACTATAGTGTGCCGGGGAGCGATTGCCGCTATCCCTCCTTGACCTATAGCAGGATCACTGAAGAGCTGAAGACGTGGTACAATGAACAAGTCAGTGTGCCGAGCGACGTTTGTTCCGGCAAGCGAGTCGTCACCCAGATGAGCGTCGGAAGCCCTAGTTTTTGCGCTGGTACGGATGTGAACCTACACCTGTGTTACAACAGCATGCGTATCGTTATCCTAGCCGAGTTTCTCCAGCCAGATCAGCCTCCCCCGGATGAGATCCTTGTCGACTGTTTATGCACCAATTTCGCCCTGCTCCAAGCTCTAGGGCATCTGAAAGAAGTGGGTTGCGACCAAAGCACCTATCATCATATGTTTTTCGCCATCCACAACACAGCCCACAAAATATATATCTATGGCCTGAACGATACCCGTGCAAAACAATTTCAAGAAAGTGCACGGCGACAACTGCAGATGAATCTAGAATTGCTGTGCGGGACACAAGCCTATGAGAATGACGTCTTTAAAGTGCGCTGTTATGCAGAAAGAATCACACAGGAACTGCAACGCCTGAATATCCCTGTCATTCGCAGCCAATCAGTGGGAGAAATGAGCGTTTTCAAAGGCATCACGGCTTCGCTATCAGTGCAATCAACCGCTACGTTCCAAACAATGACGTTCCGTCAAAGTCCACAGCCAATGCCGACACCACCAGCAGCACCTTCACGCACAGAATCCTTCACACCGAACAAGAACACGACCATATCAACAACATCACGAACAGCATCCATCGCACCAACCACTCAAGATACAGCAACACCAGTAACCACAACAACCGCAACAAACACAAGCACTCTTAAGATGCGTCCTGTCATTTCCAAACGAAAACTCGGTACAAATCAAAGTGTTTTCTCCATCCAACCGGCATCACAATCCGGCACGAATAAGCACAAACGAAACGTCAACGGTCCGTCAGAACAACTATGCTTTAAAGAGTATTCGCCTGACAAAAAGCGTCGGCGGAAGCCTAATAACAAACAATAAGGTGTTCCCATTCCCCAAAAATAATAATAAAAATAAAACGAGCAAGGCATGTCCTTTCGTTTTTGACCTTTTTAGAATACCCAATACAAAACAAAATTAGTGTTCGTTTTCTCACTTGGTATGATCGATTGGGAAAACCTAATTGTCAAAAACTTAGCTGCTTGTTGATTGCATTAAAAGGATTTTTAAGCTTTTGATTAACAAGGATAAGGCGAAAGTTCTTTGTCCGGTCGGGAAATGCCGTTTTGAACTTCCTGTCCCCTTGGCTTTGGTCTTCTTCTTGCAAGTCCCATTAACTAAAACTAAAGAAATATTATCCGCCCCCCTTTTCTTTTAAAAAAAACCTCTAGAGGACATGCCTTTGGATCCATCTCGCTTAAAGATGAGAGAGGATGTTATTGTTATTATGAATGTGAACCACCGAGATAGTGGTAGTTTTTCCTTTTATCCTTGCATACAGACGTGCTCTCGATGTATGTACATGCAAAGACTGAAAGTGAAAAGAAGAAATGCAGGCTAGCGTGAAAAAGAGCTTGCTTTAATAATAGCCTTTTCTTTGTATAAACCTTAAACCAAGCTGTAGAAAAGTTATGTATTACTATGCCTGCAAGGACCCTGTTCCTTCTTTCTTCTTTTCCTCCTCTCCCCGAACTTGCTTTCTTATCCCTTACACAGAAAGTGTATTTCTTGTAGATCTCAAACGGATAAAAAAAAGCGTTTCAATTAGCAGAAGCAATCACATGGCTGACAAGGATGGGAAGCCAAAAAAAAAAACTCTCAACATACCTGTCTAGCAACAATGCTGGCAAAATAAAGGACAAAATAATTTCTCTCCAGCTCCAACTGTTGGATAATGAGTCGTTACCTTCTCCCTTGGATAACAAGACAACTTTTCTTTTTTGTTTTTGCTCGCTCCGTCGGTTAACCAAGAATGGCGAAGATCGACCTTGCAAGAAGGAATGAAAATAAAGTAAAAAAATCGGCCTCCGTTGCAAGGGCATTTGATCCTGATTGTATAAGCATGAATCATTCTGGTAGAAATTATCCCAAGAAAGGATGATCATCTTGGCCTATTTTGTTTTCTTTTTGCACAACATTGTTTTGTTGGTATTGGCATCGCCCAAAGATACATCTGGTTTTCTCCTGTTCCATAAGCAAACAACTTTTTGCATACCAAACTTATTAAAAAGAAAGCAACAAGGTAGCGGAAAACGCATTATCGTTTCACTAACAATTACAATAAAGAAAAAGATATATTGTTTTTGAGTTTATTGAAATTTCATTTTTTATGAATGCCGAATAGAAACGAGCGAGGCTTTTTTTTCTCTTCGTTTTTAATATTACAAAAAGGAAAAATAACATAGTCAACAAAGAAAAAAAATAGAAAGAATGGAATGATTCTCTTTGAGATATGGACAAGGAAAGGGGTGGGGGGAAACAACAATAATATAGTATTTATAACGGAATGAAGGGGAAGATGGTGAGTCAGTGTACCGTTGGTTTTTTTTTCGGGTGCAAGGAGAGGGAGGATGCTATGTACATTTAGAGTGATGGGAAGGGGTGTACAATTGTATTATGCGATTCTCTTTTTCTTTTTCTTCGTGTTTTTTCTTTAAGCGTTTGGCGTGGAGTGAGCGAGTGGAAAGGTTTTGTGCAGAGTTTCTGAATATCTCCGTTTTCTAGAAAATGCAGCGCAGCGTGATTTTTTCGAGTCGATTCCATTTCGTGTTCATAGCCTGGGCGAGATCTTGCTCCTTGCCGATCAACGTCACAGGCGTTGAGGAGGTGGTGGTGGAGGATGAGGAACGAGCATCATTGAAGAGCAAGACAAACTCCTTTTCGAGTTTCAGTACACCCATGCTGGGGTCCGAGAATTTCTGTGCGATTCTGGAGCGTAACTCTTGTAAGGAGATGGAACGGGGGACCTGGATGACAATGATGTTGTCCACGTCGTAGATCACCTTGATTTTGATCTTGCGCAACGTCGGAGAAGTGGTGGGACTAGGCGCAATGCTAGTTGCAGCCGTGGCCTCGCTGAGGTAACTGCTGGTGCTGCTTGTACTACTGGTGCTACTGGGGCTAGGTAACGCCGTCATACTGTGACTATGGGCACTACCAATGCTGTTGTTACGATCACTGTGCGGCAAGGGCGTGGTAGGCGTAGGAATGTCCACGGTCAGGGATGTTTGTGCAACTGCTATCGTCAATGGTGGTTGTTGTTGCTTGGTAGACCAGGGGATAATTTTGCTAGCGGCCTGCGCGCAAAACGAGGAAAGAGTAGAGGTAGAAGGTGTTGGCGAAGGGACGGCCCGTTCACGGATGGACGGCAAGCGTTTCCAGCGCGACGCTTGTTCGGAAGAGAATTTAAATTCGGCAGGTCCATAAGGCCTGGGCGAAAGAGGATGGACAGGCATGTCCTTATCGCGGAAGACCAGGAAGGGTTCGACAAGGTTGGGTTGTGAGGCGGATTTCTGGATGGTAGGCTGTGGTGCGGATGGCACTGCTTCGACATGGGACCGCGACCGGGTCAACCGGGACGGCGTTTGTTGCTGGATCGTTGCGTTGCGGTTGTTATGGTGATCGCGTTGCACTTGCTGTTCTGTATCTGCTTTCTGTAGTCCAAAGAATTCCTGGGCAATCAATGACTTGGTCACACTGGGAGGCTGGTTAAAGAAGGCCTGAATGAATTTATCGAGCTCTGCACGACGTTGGACATGGATATGTTTGTTGGGTAAGATGTTGAGTCGACCCTTGATTTTAGGAAGATCGAGTCGCGAGCCTGCGCGATTCGCGTTTTCATGAATGGCATGTGCAAAATGAACAAAATCGTCATAGCGACGGGCTATCAGATAAGGTCGGCGAAGGACCGGGATGCCCATGTTGATCTGTTGCGGAAAAATTTTGATAATATACCATATCTTCTGATCTGCGCGTCTTTCAAATGAGATAATGGAGGCTTTTTGAATGAGGGGAGCCAATTTTATCCCTGGCGCTGATGCCTTGCTTGACGTAGAGCTGGAAGGCTTTGGGTGTAGAAATTGTGGTGCCATAGCAAAAAATTGTTAAGCTAATAAGAAAGAAAAAGAAAAAAAGAAAAGAGTATTCGACGTGTAGCTTCTTTATATCTGTGTTATGGTGGACAAAAGGGGGGGCTTTTCAAGGGGTCGAGGCACACACGCACACATTACACTCGTACAAGATAGCGCTGCTACACCGGAAATAGGATTCTTTTTGATTGACGTGCATTCCAATTCCTTTTTGCTTTTCTCACAAACTAAAAATGGACTAAATGCAGAAAGGAAATAAAGCGATATTAAATCAGAAGGGGTGGGAAAGACCTTCCCTCACTTTTTTGTTTTCGTTCTTGACAAAATTATCCTGTTGTCCAGACAACATGCAGTTTGTTGTTCAGATCGTACACATGTACATGCGTCATGCAATAACCCTTTTTGATGGAAAACGCAGTAGATGGAAGCTGATTGACAGCAACGAGGTTTGGAAGTATTCTTGTTGTAATGGCACAGTTCGTTTTCTCATTGGCGGACGATGCCGCACGCTATTTTTGTACTGCTAGTTCCCATTTCACGTATTGACAGATCCAGGAGTCAGGACGTTTTGTACTATCCATTTCTTTCTTTCTTTCTCTCTTTCTTTGTTGCATGGCCCCTGTTCTTTGTTCTCTAAACTTAAACACAATAAGAAAAAAAGAAGGCCTATATGGGTATTCCTCAATCCGCTCAATTACACTTCCCCCAGGGATCCAAGAAAGAAAAATAAAAGAAACTCAGAAATTGGCTGAGAGGATGCTGATCGCCGGATTTCTTCCTTGATAGTTGGACAGCAGCAGGGAGATTTTCCTGGGACTGCATTAAACCTTGTGACAGACTCCTTATTGTTCGCGGAATGCCTCGTATGAAAAGCAAGGCACACAAGAATGGTAAATGTATGTTAAAGCACACGTTCGTTCCATTACGCCGCAAAATTGCCTAAACAAGATCAGGGACAGTAACAGCAGAACTATGCGTTCTACAAACCGGTTATCTGCTCTTGAAAAATTAAAGATGCAATAACCTAAACCTTGAATTTATAAAGAATAGCATATTACTTCATGATTACGATTTGCTCTATTTTTTCCTTTCCCTTTCCGACGCATGTCCTTTTCCTTTTGGTTTGGTAACAAGGAAGAAATCTTCTCCTTATCTGCTGGCATGCTGTACAGTAATCGTTTTCTCATTGGATAGATCTCGAGAAAGTGGATAACTAACTCCTTTTTCAAAGGGAATTTAGTACGCTGGATATGCATGCTCATCTTTCTGATTTTCAATGATTTACTGCTGTCATGGTATTATGTTGTTGCAGCGCTCATCAATGTGAGATAAAATAAAATGCTTTATCATAAATTATTGCAGCAAAGGCTAAGCATTGATACGTTCCTTTATTTGCCAAACTATGGAAACGGCAACATCATTTATTACAATGAAACTGATCAAGGTTACAGTTTCTATACAAAGCTTGCCGGGTATCTCCTTGTAACGTTCGGATTATGCTTTATACTATTAGCAATTGCGGGCAAAGATCAAGTCCAGATTGTTATATCTTGCTTACTTTTCCGTTTGGGAGGAGTATTACAAATGCTATGGTAGTATCAGATTGTCACCTTGTGCTACACTTATTGACAATAGTGTGCAACCTGCATTGATGTTTCCTTTTATCCATGGGCTAAACTCTTGTCTATCTGGATCTTAATTTTAAGCTTCCGTTCATGCCTGGAAACCAGATATTTTTTTCTGAATCTTTGGTGCCAATTTCTTTGATTAAAGACCCCTTGAGTTAACTGTTTTTGGCAACGTAAATCAACAGGCGATCTGCAATAGCATTCTGAGGGAAACACCATGCATTATCGTGCTGACTTTCTGTTCGAACGTTGTGTCTCCAGTCCCTCTTTGCTCCTGTTGAAGCTTGTGTTGCGGGGCCTCCTTACCATTTATTACCATGCTTTTTTTGTTGGACTACAATAATGGGACCAAAAGATAGAAAGATAGGGTATAAAGCGCATGGGAGCAACGCTGTTATAGCAATCAAGATTTAATGCTCCTCAGGATTATACTGGAATCTGTGAGATCTCTCTATAAGTATTTTCGAGTTATTTTTGCACGCAAAAACATTTTGCCGGTATTACAACCAAGTTTCGTGGAAGCTGGTTCGACCGTCGTACTCTTCAGTTGATATATAGAACTCTATAGTTAGGAGAAAAGAGTACGTCCAGCAATGAAGTAGAGGAATAGATTCGTTAGAGATGTTGTCTGATGCTTTCCAATAAGGCCCAAAGGGTCGAGTTGCTCTCAGTAGCAATTTGGTAGGGGGGTGCAATCTTGATGTGTGGGTCAAGAAAGTTGAGCTGCAATAAGTGGGTGGAAGAATATTAAGAGGATCATTAAATAGGCATTCATGTAAAAATTTCAGCAGTATTGAGAAGGGTCAAGTGTTTTCCAAAGTGCAGCGAGTAGTTGAATATATTGTCTGATTGACCTCCACCCGTTTTATATATGAGGAAAATGCTCAATGATAGGATCAATATATGGAGGACTTTGCTTTGTTCCTGTAGACATGAACCTTTAGTGAACACTATCAATTTATCTCTGTTTGTTACATATTCTACTGCCAACAGAAGTAATCGTTCCTATGCTAACTTTGTCCTTCACTCTGTAATTTTTTAACGTAAGATCAAGGTCCATAAGCTACGTTATACGAGGCAGGTACCTAGGCTTCAAACACTCATTCTGCTCTTTTTTGCCTATCTGAAATCGTTGTCCACAAGCGATACTGGCTTATTTACGTTCTTATGTCTCCAGATCCTTTTTCGCGTTTTAAACTATTAATCTTACTTGGTGCATCTTTATTTCACAACACCATCATATCAGTCACTTACATAAAGTGAGGGCTTCATTTTTAGCAATATATTATATTACCGTAAACATGCGCTAGAAAATCGCCAAAAATTCATTTCCTGCAGCCGCACGCGGCTGTAACGGAAGGAGCGAAGCGAGTGCAGAAGGACTAGTGTGCATTTACTGTGTTTTTCCTATTTGTCTGCGTGTTTCTATTTTTTTATTTGCGGACTGGGATTCAAGTTTTTGCGGAATCCAAAGAATGATTTTGCATGATTGGATGAAAATATTCGCGGTCAGACTACCCTTCTTTGCGTACAGTCGTGTCCATGTTCACTATTTAGAGATAGTTTATTTCAAACCACAGCAAGACACATTTATTTAAAGAAGTGGTTCTTTATTTTTGCCTCTAACGAAAAAGCTCTCAGCGTGTCTGATCCATCCTTATAGTCTGAGCGCTTTACTTTTCGCGCTGCTTGAACAATATGCTCTTGAAGGTTATTGTCAACTTGTAAGGGCTCCTTTCTTACCCTAGCCTTCACTTTGGCCTAAAACTCTTCTATTGCGTTGAGAAAGGGAGAATAGAGAGAATAGAGACATTTGTATCCTCTTTGTTCGACCAACTGCTTAAGCTTGACTGGTGTATGGATGGGTACATTATCTATGACAAGATAATAACCGTTCATTCCGTGGCAATCCAATCCTTTGTGATTGCCTAATAGACAAAGTTTAAGATACAATAGAAGAAAAGGAGAACATAACTACATTCAGGGAAAATAAAAGTGGAATGTAAGGCAATGTAAGGCGATACAATTGAGCAGAACTGGCGCTGGGTACCATTGCCCTGAAAGCTTCTGATGCCATAACTGACAGAAACGGATATGATAGCATCAATGACGTATAGAAACAAACGAAGAGGGTACATTTCCTCTACAGATGTCCCATTCTGTTCAAGACCTTCTATCAGACTGAGTCCATTTTTACTCTAGGGAAGCTATTGTCTTATCTCTGAGTTGTTGTCATCCATAAGACATCCATCGATTTCTTATCCATGACTGTGATTTTTGGTTTCAGTAATCACGTACTATTTAAACGCGAAGGGACAACATCTTTTCAATTCTTTGGCTCTGATCTCCAAAAACATCCCCGGTATGTACTTCGCATTGATCATATGTACAGAATGACTGATATCCCTCTTCTGTAACCTTTAGCCTGCATGACCTCTGTCGCGAACCACCTTGGTTGTGTGAGTAAGCTCCCTGCACTCCACTAGGTAAGTGAAAAAGAAATGTTGTCTGTTTATGCACAGTGTCATTCATTACCTTTTGCTTCCAGGTCCTCTCCAGGTGTTGCATCGCTTCAAGTCCTCTGCAGTGCGTTACACTCTAACCGGCCACTCATGAAAGCCGTGTCTCTCTCTCGCCGCCCCCTACCTTTGGGTAGGATTACCCTTCGGGGGTAAGTAAAAAAAAGTGTGAAGCTATCCTTCCATTTACTAACCATGAACATTCTTTTACGCTGCTCCAATGAATTTTGTGTCCACGGAAGGACCAAGTTGAGGTAAGTAAAATATATTTCCCGCATAATCCATTTACTAATGACGCATATTTATATCCCTTTTAGCGCAAACTTGATCCATGCATGGATGCAAAATTTATTTGGGGTAGCGTAAAGAATTGTTCAATAAACAGTATAAATACTATTGAATGAAGAAATTCACAATAGATATATAATTTAGTCCGTGCAACTTCCTGGTGTATACGCCCTGCCAGATTTTTAGGAATTGGCTCAATCGGACTTCTATTCCCCATTCCGGCAAGGCACTGCGATGTGCGAATCTGGCAGATTGGCGGCACCTGTTTGGCAAACACCATGTCGACTACAAAGTCGATTCCCTTTGTGCATTATTATTGTGCTTGTCCTGACCTGAGTAATACCAATAACAACGAATTACGTCGTTCCAATGAGAAAAAAGATGGTCCGTTGGAGGATAAATCTCAGCAACTGACAGCAAAGGAACCATCTAGCGGCCCGGCGTCGCATCATTCAACTGCACAAGACGAGTTTGATATCACTGCAGCAGCAACAGGGAAACATTTACTGTCGAATCAAGCCTCGAACTATTTGTATCCCCTATCCCGACTCTATTTTTGTGAAGATTGCCACCAGATCCGTTGCCCCTCATGCGTCCAAGATGAGATCGTGTGCTATTACTGCCCTAATTGTCTGTTTGAGGTCAGGCATCTTACACTTTCAATGAAATTAGCGCGACCTGTCAAAGCTTGCGGTTATTAACGATTGTCCAAAACGATAGGTTCCTACAGCAAGTGTGAAAAGTGAAAAGAATAGGTACGCTGTTGCCCCTGTTCCATTGGCATCATATTGACAAGAACTCACAACTAGATGTGCACGAAACTGCTTCCAATGTCCAATCTGCCAAAACACTCTATCTGTGATGGCTGCTCAGGAACCGAGTTCATCTAGTGCAGGATCAACTGTTGCTGCTGGACCCTACTTCTTAGCATGTAACGTATGTCGCTGGAATTCGCAGGAAATAGGCATGACCTTCGAAAAACCGACCAGCTTGGCATGTAATGTATCCGTCAATGACATGGCATGGAGCTGCTTTGTTTAATAAGCTGTTTTATGTTACAGTACAATTACAGAAAAATGAGGAAGCACTACCTGACGTAAAGGAATTCGATCACTTAAAAGAGCACTTCGAAAAACATCTACGCGCCAATGCCCCGCCTGTGCTCCCATCAAGTTTTCTATCCTTCTCTAGTTCAGGCGCATTTAGCAAGCTAATTGGTGGACAATTTCATGATACCCAGACACAAGGAAAACTGGACGATATCGAAACCTATGAGCCTGTTTTGCAGATCCCAGATGATGATGTCAAGACGTTAGATAGTTTGATCAGTTTACGAACAGTAGATCAAGGTAAGACTTAATTTCCTTCATGTTTGACTGGAGGCCGACCGTCACAGTGTCTACTATGAGTCAGCGATCTACACAGCTACATGACCAGCCCTATCAATTAAGGTAAGGATGGGTTTTTCTGAGTTTACATGGCTAACAACTAAGGAAATGATAGCAAGATCCATCCACAGCGAATTCATCTCAGTATCAAACGATCCAAACGCTGTCGGACATGTCGTCATATTCTGATCAAACCGGAGCAAAAAGCACAGGCTACGCGATTTAAGATCAAGCTTGTGGCCATGTCAGTGAATTCAAAAGATTGACCTAACTTTTGCTGACATAAGGCCATACAGGAATTATATTCCTAATATCACTATTGTCAAGCTTCCTCGAAAAGTTTGGTCTTTGCAGCTTGGTGTTCCCATGCAATTTGTCCTTAAATTCACGAATCCATTGTACGAGGAGATGAGTATTACTCTGGCTACACCACAAATGCGGCGAAAAACGGCATCAACGGAAGAAGTAGAAAAATCTGAAATCAAAGGAAAAGTCACCATCCTGTCGCCCCATTTCACTGTAGGAGCCTACAATGAAACGATAGAATACGATGACGAAATGTATCCTAGCGGTTCTGCTGCGCGACGAAACACTAGCCTCGCATCCGGGGGCTTGTTGTCATCTTGGGTGGACGGTGTTTACGAGAAGAGAAACAATTATACCAGTGTCATTGTAGAGGTGGTACCTGAGCAACCAGGTGAATTCAAGGTAATATGTTGGTACTCGATTTGTAAACAAGAAGACCTGACGCAGCTCTTGTCATAGTTTCCCCTTTTGGTGACTTATAACTATAAAATGGACGAAGATCGTATGGATGTCTCGTCAGGTGATATTGATGTGGACGATATTGACGACGTCGATGCCGGTAGTATGGATGGTTCTAAAAAAGCAAATTCTTCCATGCGCCTGGATGATGAACGTATAAAGAGTTATTCCTTCTGGTGCCTTATCGGACTTGGAGAAACAGAGGATAGACAAGCACAATGATAAAACGAAGGGTGATTAAAGAAAACCGTTTTAAAGTGCGTTATATATTGCTGTTGTTTCCTTTGTTCTTTTATGGTTGTTATTGGGGTAGAGTTGGTGACATGAACGTAAGAAAATAGAAGGTCCTGCATGGGATATCTCATCAACCAAGTAGCAGCTCGTATATGATAACCACGATGTTGATGCCGATGAGTGGAACTACAAAAGACAAAACATTGAGTTAAAAGAGAAGTAGTACTCCTATTGAATAACATTTACTTCTCATCAGTGTCCGTACCGCCGATATCAGATTGATAATCTTGAATTTGATGGATTGTTCACCCCCAAATCCTGCTTCAGGTTGCGCACTCCATCCGACTAGAGCAGAAAACGTTAAATGAGAAGAACGCGTCTCATCAGCTATAAAATGTAGAAAAGCGATCAAGACTTACTTCTTGCTAAGAAACGTTCTTCACTTAATACGGCGATGGCGTTGATGAAGAACAACAGGACATAGAATAACTGACCGAGACCAAGCGCCATTATGAATTAGAAGAGAGAGAAGTAGCAGGATATTGCTGCTTTCTTTTCACTGCCCGGTCTGTCACTGGTAGCGGAGATTCAAGTCTCAGGACAGTACGTGCGCGACAACATCGTTGGGCTTTTATTTTTCAGCGTGGCCCTTTGATAACCGTTCATTATGTAATCAAGTGCAAAATCTTTTCAGCTATAGACCAAACCTAACAATACCATGAACAAGAAAAACATGCATGTGAAATTTCCGTACAGATGCTAGACTTTTGTCCGATGCTCCTATGTGCAGAACCTTGCCAGGAACAGACCTAAACTAACTCTGAGAGGGGAGGCTCTTTCTGTTAAAACGGTGAATACATTCAGCAGGTTCTGTTTGTACCGTTGCCACCTGTCGACCGGTTGTTGAGGGAACAGGTTGTCATCAGCGGACTTTGTCGTCACACCTGAAAAAACGGAATCCATGAATTTTTTTTCTTTTCCCCTTTCCTCTAATGGATCAATATGATCTCAGCACCGTGGTGAACAAAGACGAATTCCAGGAAACGGTTGAATTTAAACAGTGTTCCGACGTGGGTCGGTCGTTGATTGCTAAACGTCCATTGATCCCCGGTGAGATCATCTTGATCGAGAAGCCTTTGTTACAGTACCCACTCCAACCAGAATGTCGATCGTCCATTTCACGTCACTTCACAAAACCATTGTGGAAAGCACTAAACGATCTGGTCAAACAAGAGGATGGAGACAATCGGTCGACGAGTGGAGAAAAGGGAAAAGAAGAAGAACAGAAAGAAGAACAAGAAGAGGACGACGACTATGAAGAAGACGATGAGGACACGGCATCTTTATCTGGCTCTTCTTCATCGTCTCCATTCTGCCCAGGTGTCCCAGCAGCCATGTTGGCTTATTTGGGTCTAGTGAATGAGTCTCAAACGCCTTATGATTTCTTTTATTACCCTGAGGACAAAACGCATCCCACAGTGAAGTTAGTTCATCGGGTTGCCCGGCTGGCCGTAGAGCAATTGGATGCGTTTCGACAAGTCGATCCGGAGCGCATGAGCGAGTTCGTGCTCAAGATCTATGCCAATGCCCATACCGTTGCTTATGAGAGCAATCGGACAATAACACACAAGCGCAAGAAGGAACGTCGACAGCTCTCCAATCGTGCTCAATCCCAATTTTTCTACGCGTCATCGCCCGAAAGTCATGGCCCGCGACAAACACAGTCGAGAATCGCATTGCTTAGCTGGGGATCGAAATTTGCGCATGCCTGTGCTCCCAATATGTTCCTACAGTATGAACCGGCTACGAACGTCATGGTGTACACCGTGATTCGCCCTGTGTCGGCAGGGGAACTATTGACCTTCTCTTATCTTCCAGAGGACGATCGCTCACTAGGCGGTTTGGTATGTGGAACGAGAGTATTGCGCCATCAAAAACTACATCAATTCAAATTCTTTGATTGTGCCTGCAGTCGTTGCAAGGACTGGGATTGGGCCCGAGGCGTGGCCTGCGATGCTTGCAAAGAAGGCCCCATGTATTCGAAGGAAAACAACCTGTGGCTATGCCAACGATGTGCGCATGAGACCACAGACGATCACGTCCGATTCCTTCAGCGAGAGTCTCACGTACAGCAAATCGTAATCGCTTTTGCAGCTCGTATGTATGGATCCGAACCTGTTAGCGCCGATATGATCCGTATGATGGAGGCCTACCTTGGAGATTTGCTTTTTCCCGAGAAGGGAGAGGAAGATGAAGACGAAGAAGAGCAAGTACCCGTACCTTCGTTCCATTGGACGTACGGTGTCATTCATGCTTTGTTGGCTATGTATCACCTCAAACTTTTCCCTCAATCGTTTGGCAAAGGATTAGCTGCTCGATTAGGCATGACGCCTAAAGGACTTCAAGAAGCGACGATTTATATGGATTTTCTGTACAATTGCATATGGGTCCATGGTAATCACGCTGCTGCATTCTTTGCTGGATGGAGAATCTTGCAGATCGTTATTGATGTTATAGTGGAAGGCACGCAAAAGAAGAAATTCACAACAACAGCCGGATCAGACAGCAGCGACGAGGAACTAGAAGAACAGTTTGAAGTGATATCCATGCCTGAGGACTGGGTGAACCACGTTCAATCCATCCTGCGCATCACAGATGAATGGTTGCCTTTGATAAAAGAGGTATTCAGGCTACGTCGGTCTAGCGTGGTGGATGAAGCAATAGAGAAAATACAATTATTGAAAGAACGAGCCCAATTATAATATGTAAAAAGAAAAAGAAAAAGCAATGGTTCCTCATTGATTTGTTTTATTTCTCATTATAGAGATGTAGCATTATGGTTACATAGTTTATTTCTTTTCTGTATCTTTTTTACTTAGATGTTATCTACAGGTCGTTCCAAATTCCATGGTTTCAAATAAACAATAGCATCCGCAACCAGTCGGACACGCTGCTTGTTCGGCATGAACGAACCAGTCTTTCATGTGTGTACTATGACCTCCATGCCCGCATTTAATACAAAAATTCACTGCGCCCTTCACAAGCACATGGCAGAGACTGCACTGAATCTGCTTCCGCAGTTTGCGGCAAGTGTAACAAATGTCGTCTCGATTGGCAATCTCTGCGTTGCACATGTAACACCGGATCTGGATTTGCATCGTCTTTTCAGCAGCAGGAAACACTTCTTTGCTATTAAATTTAAGAACTTCGGCTCGCTGTTCTAACAGTCCCCAACGGTAAAGCATATCAGCATACATCAAACGAAGCACATCTCGCTGTGCTGCATCTTTTGGTTCCAACAGTGGCACGTCGTTAAACTGGAAAAGTTTTTCACCGTCAAAATGCTCCATATTCGTGAATTCCACCGTCATCTCATCAGCAGGCAGCACCTGGCCTTCCTTATTCGATACAACGGCGTTACAAGACGTAACCACAGCAGGTAACGAAGTCATTGACATTTGCGACTCCGCGCTAGCAGAAGTACGGCGAATGCCCGGAGCAGTATTGCTTGGTAGTCTTAATGACGGATGCCATAGCTGATAGAGCCGTGATACTTGCTGTGTTGATACCGCAGTTGAATCGTCTGCTTCTGTGGCTTTAAGGGCAGAGCTCTTGTCTGGGCTTACAGCAGGTGGAGTCTGACGATCACTATCCCAAAAGTAGGAAAGGAAATTAACCCCTTTTGTACCGTATGAAGAACTCAGTTGGCTTAAGGAGGCACGTTCAGGAGAATTCGCCGTGTTCGTGTCACCAGTGACTCGAACGGGTGATTGTACATCTACTTGATCCAATCGATGCTGTTGGTATTCTGTACCAAAATAGTCGAGTATTGTCACCTCCGGAACCACTGTAGGCAACAGAGCCTAGGGCCAACGTTAGATGTCATATATCAAGTAGCCACCGCTAACCTTTTGTTTGGAAGGTGCTTTATGAAGTGGCAGGTGGTTATCCCGAAATATGCAAGAGAGCATCGCCGCTGTCTGGATATCACCAATACGAATAAAGTGTTGAAGACTACAACTTTGTGTGAGTGATGTAAATTTGGCTAGGATGACCTTACAGATTATGAGCAAGTTTTTGCCCTAACGGGTGCAGACCCCATTTCACGCGCTGCTGTTTCGCTCTAGAAACAATAGTATTTGCCCCACTTTTTAGTAGTTTCACAGGAGTCTGGCCCCGTTGATTCGCTTCCAGCAATTTTCGCAGTTCAGCTAGTTTCGACTCTCGTTTCATTACACGGTCGGAACCGTCCGTGAGTGTTGTGGATTGCAGTGATACATCGACAGGAACGCATTCACGTAAAATTTCCAGAGCGAGGGACCATACTTTAAATAGATCGAACCGTCCATGATCCTTGCATGCCTTAGCATTATGGATACAAGCTGCTACTGGGTCCTCAGGTGATAATCTGCGTTGGAAAACAATAATGAGATCAAGGCACATTAAAAACAGCTAGTACTCACATATATTCCTTAGCAAGCCACGGGCTGTATGGCATCATTTCACTAAAATCGGCAATAATGACATTGTACGTAATACGATCTGTCTTCCCGGTGCGGTATAACAAGCTCTCTGTGTTTCCGATAGAATTTCCGATCGCAAGACTCTATAAGTGCAGGCATCAACGTAAGTGCTTATATAGTCCTCGCTTACATCTGGTTTGAAGTACAAAGATGCCATATTCGTCAAGCCGTCGTCGATATCGTCTGGATCGTCATCATATGCATATTCTCCAAATGCACCACCTGAACCTCCAACAAGTACTGTTGCGTTCCGGCCTCGACGGGACATAGCTGCGATCTCCTTATATTCCTCAAATTGCTCATACGTCCTCGGATGCTTATAAAAATCGTTGTATGTGTTTTCAAAATACTCGCTGTTGCTGGCATTACTTGCAGGAGTTCTGTCCTCGTCATTCTCATTTTTCGAGGCAGTATAGTCGGATCGTTTGGAATCACGTACGCGTAGTGTTGAAAAGAAGCACACCAGATGCCCTTTTCAACAGGATATATGTTAGTCGATCCTATTCTATATATTATTTGATAAGGTTACCATTGCCAGAGAAAACACCTCCACAGAGCCGAGGGAATGGAACTTTCTCATCCGCACTTTGCTTTGACGACATGTCCACCACAATACCTTTCTCGCTTTGTAAACTAACGCGCTTTCCCATGCCATAGCCGCCAAATCCACCGACAAACGCAGGGCCAGTGAAAATTTCATCGTCAGAATCGCCAGTGTCCACAGTGGTAGTACCACTCCAGTTGCCCACATATCCTGACTGACCAGGGCTACTGGTTAATGACGTAGCAGATCCATTGCTATTTATTTGCGATGGTAAGCCTGTCGATGGCTCGGTGTTTGCTAAACCAGGACCTCCTCCGAATCCTGCATCTTCTGGAGTGGTTTCTCCTAGTAGGTATCGGATACATGGTTCTAGACACCATCGCTTTTGCGATGTGTAACTAGACGCTAAGGCATTTAGATCTTGAGCCATATGAGCTCGGTAATATATGGACATCATGCTATTCTTTTGTATCTCAAATTCCGGTGGGCTATTGTCCGGATATTGTGGGCTGAATTGAATCGTGATCCGTAGGAATGCCACACCAGTATCAGACCAAGGACCGTGAAGGGAGATTGTACATGTCCGTGATGCTCCGTTAATCTACGACAACAAAAATTGAGCATAAATAAATCTCACGACAAGACACAATACCTTCTCTGTTTTTACTCCTGCACTGGCATATTTATTTAGAACGGTTGACATCTCGTCAGCCACAGTCTGATAAGTATTCTCTGTTGTAGCATCACGTCGAAGTTCATTTGATGGACCAACTGTTTTCACATTTTGCATCCATAAAAGAGGATTGATTGAGTATTTCTGTTCACGGTATGTGTTAGACATAACATCATAGCCACCATAAAATCCGTTTGCGCCAGACGATTGAACGACTGATCTAAACGGCATCATGGTGGACATATGGCTGTTAGGGGTAAGTCGTAACGGTGCAACAGGTGCTGATATGTAAGGCTGATCTTCGGTAGACTCTTTCTGATCCAGGGGTTGTTGAAACGAATGAGTTCGGTAGGACCCATCCGAGCTGAGACTGTTGGCTGGAGCAGCGTAATGATCCTTATTACCACTTCGATCATGGCCGACAGACTAATAGCAAATATCAATTATTGTTCCTCTTATGTACACCTTTCCGCTACCTTCATTATTTCTTCAGATACTGGCCATAGACGGAGATTTTGGTCCTTAGACCATGTGACAAGCTGAAATTCGCGATTATCTTGAAGACGAGCAAATCATTGAGCATATTTGGTTATATTAGATATGATCCTCACCTCCACTATCGCTGTTAGTTCCTTTCCATCTCCATACGAACTCCTTTACAGTATCTGTATGTCCTTCAAACGCATGTACAGGAACTTCTGGACAAGCCCGGTTATACAGGAATAGGGTGGATTCAGAACGCTGAGGCATAGTAAGTACACCGTTTCCGAAAGGCGTGTTCCGTGCTCGCCAAACAGGCGTATTCGTGACAATCACATCTTCCGCATTTTCCGGAGTATGAATATTCCAAAACTGCATAAACATTGCGATCAGACATGCAATTTGCGCACAGATGCTCGATTTTCACCTTAACTAACTTGTCCAAGCTACAAGTAACAATATCATGGTCATTCTGTCGACTCCAATCAATTCCGTAGATCTTTTTTGAATGTGCTGTGATGCTAGTTATTGGCACCGCACCTTTCTATGCAGAAAATATGAACGTCTATCCATGAATCGTAATCTATTTTACCGACCCTAATATCCCAAATCTTTACATCCTTATCGTGAGCGGAAGCCAAGAGAAACTCGCTTTTTCGATTGAATTTCACTTGAGTGGTAGCGGCTTGTTCGCAATGTAAAAATTAGACGCATTTCTCCTTCTACGGACAGAATCCACCTACCATTCCATGGTGTGAACGAATTTACTGGTCGCATACATCTACTATCGTCTGCATCTTGGCTTTGCCCAGCACACCTGAGATCCCATAGATGTACGTAGGTATCCACTGAACATGTCGCAAGTAAATCAGGATGATGAGGAGACCAGTTAATGTCTGATATTGCTCGTGAATGGGCATGAAGGATATGCTCAATTGCTTGAGAACCAGGATAATTTAGATTCCATACAAGTAATCGCTGGTTTGACTATGACCAAGGTCATCAAGCGATCTTTTTATTGCTACCCACTGCACATACCGTGGAAGCTACCCAGGATTCACGCGATACATAAGGACTCCACTGAACATCAGCAACTTCCCACTTCGATAAATGCGGCAACATGCGAGGAAGTAACCATGGATCTTCCAAATCGATAATGACGAGGCCCTGACGCCTTTAGCAAGTCTTAATAAAAGAGGAAAAAGAATCGATGCGGGATGCAACTCACCCAGCTAATACAACGTCTCGACAAGTAGGACTTATACTCATACTACCAACAGAATGGTGAAGTCTGATCTCCAAGGTCTGATAGAAGGTGTCTTCCTGCGTTTGAGATTGGGGAGGTTTGGGAGAGGTTCCTTGTGTGCGTTTTAACTGTTTTAGTTGTTGGCGCTGCGATATGATATAAGAGAGTGCAGACTTGGAGGTTACATCGCTCTGTGGATATACTACGGGGTCCAAATGGGAAGTTCTTCTACGGCTACGGACGGAATTGGTTTGTTGGGTATCTTGCCGCGAAGGAGGCATGACATTTATGTTAGACTCTGATTTGCGTCGACCATTTGCATTTTCCACTGCATTCTTTTCGACGTTAGGAGGCCAAATGTTCGACCCTGTCCGGGGCTCAGGTGTCTGTTCCATCTGGGTACATGTGCGTTGACCAGAAAGGATAAGTGAAGGCCCAACCACAATGCCTTGCTCAGCTTGCTTGCCCGACGGGGAAATTCAACGTCACGGTTAATCTCATCAAAAGTGGGTATAAAGGGAAGGGCGAACTGTCATTTCATCCTCGTTCGCCTCTCTCTTCTTCAATTTTTCATATCATCCAACAATGAGATTGGTTCTATTTTCTATAATCCTTTTCACTTCTTCTATTGTGGCATTCGCCCTTCCAGCAGCACCAGAGCCAACTATTTGCCATCAAATGGACGATATTCTTGCTGCCAGTAGATGTCAGGAGCACTGCGGAAACAATGGCTATAAACTCGGACAATGTGGACTTGATGGTGTCTGTTTCTGCTCTAACTCTAATGGGGCTGGATCCACCTAATGATTTCTTTGCTTTACATGTAAGTTGCCCATGTCGAACATCGTTATCATTTACTTAAATTATCCCTTTTATTGTTCTTTGTTCTTTCAAGAAACAGTGCAAAATCCCAGTTATTATTGCATTTGGTATCCTCAATATTTATCTAAAAAATTAAAGCATTAAGTGTTGTTGCCAGTTCATTGAATAACATGCGGTTCTTTTATCACGTTCAAAAATAAATTGACTTTTTTTTTAACAAAGTTGACTTTCCCCCTATTCTAGCGCCTTGCGTTGGGCCCCAGGACTTACTCCTTTTATGAAAGTTCTCCATCTCAGTCAATGAGTTTTCTTTCATCTGGCGATAAGTTCATAATACCGAAGAAGGGGTATATTTTTTCTTCGACTCGTAGACTTTTGAATCTATATAGAAAATGAATGCTCGATGCCCCTTTTCTGATTTTGTTCTGCTACTTCGATATGAACAGGATAGCTATTTTCGAAGAGATCGTTTTATTAAGTTGTTTGTGTGCTGAATTGATTCGATTCTTTCTTTTAATATTCTGGCAACTGACATTGACAATTGACAACTTCTCTATAATGGTAAGTTAGATAATACTTCTTCAGATCATGTTCATGAATAACGGCCTAATAGATATGATATCATTATCTTCTTTGGTTTTGTTAACCTGTGAAATGAAATTGACAATTGCGATATCCTAAGTGAAAGATTGTTTAGAGATTATAGATGTTTTCGACCAGATTAACTATCTGTAAAACTTTCTTATTTGAGGAAATACAACATTGAATTCTTGGACTGTTCCAAGTCGTGCATGTGCAAGGTACATTAATGCCCGTATTGTATGTTTTGCCACGCTTGACCAAATATACCCTATACAAGAAATGATTTGTTTTGCAAACGTACAATTAGTATTAACGGGTTGTGCGTATCTCTTAGCTTGAAGCAGACACCACGTCATTGAAAAAATTTTCAAGCACTCTGGTTAAGAGGAGGGTTGCACTTCAAGACATTGTGGCTAGAAGAATTTAAATTGACCTTTCATGACATACTCGTGATTAAAACGGGTTATAATGTAAAGTAACGGGGAATAGATAAAATATATTGTCTTTTGAATGCAGGTTAGATTTTCATGTAGTACAACCCCACATCATCATATTGAAGGATCAGCATATCCTCGGCCTATGTTGTCATGACAACATCGTCCTACCAAATCAACACAAAACACAGTCCAACTTCGGATGCTTTAAAATGGCAGAATCCTGCAAACAGTGGTCAAGCAAAATATGACTTGCCGTCGCGCAGTTCCCTATACTGCAGAGGAAAAGGCTGAGATCACGACCGACTTGGGAAAGAGTTTAGGGCCTGAGTGGCTCAGTCAGCGTACAGGAGGAGGCAATCACCGTGCGATCCCTTGTTTCCTTGAGCTAATAGTCATGAGCTAGGCGGCCGGTTGACATACATCGAAGGTAGAACTGCCATTAATCTAGCGAATCAAATCTTCGGGTTCAATGGCTGGTGCACGGAGGTGAAATCTCAAACAGTTGATTTTGTAAGCTTTCGTTGCTGATGGCTGAGGATTTACTGATCCAAAGCGACACCTAGGTGGACATTAACGAGCAGGGTCGAGTAAGCGTTGGTATTTCCGCAATAGTACGCGTAACGTTGAGAGATGGGACGTTTCATGAGGTACGGAGCTACTACTCAGTTTATGTCGATGAAACTAATAGATTGTAACTTCAGGATGTTGGATACGGTTCAGCTGAAAACAGTCGTAACAAGGTAGCCGCTTTTGAAAAGGTAATCGGATCAAGTCAAATGCAATCCCAATTTTCTGATCCTGCGTACCAAAGGCGAAAAAGGAGGCCACTACAGATGCAATGAAACGTGCATTACGTATGTTTGGGAACGCATTAGGCAACTGTCTCTACGATAAGAACTACATAGCGAACATTAGTAGAACTGCAAAGCAAGAAGTACGCATATGGCACGTAGAGTGATGGTGCACCATTGGTAACTGAATTTGTATGTGTATAGATCAAATTTTATCCCCAAGATTTATACCGTCATCCGCAATTGGCACCGGATAATCCCCCCCCTGCTCCGTCTCCACAACATAAACCAATCGTGGCCACTCCCACCGCTGCAAAACCACCTAGGTCTACCGCTACTACTACTGCTACCCCCCAAATTGCAAGAACGGAGCATAATCCACCTGCAAGTACTACTACTTTCGATAGACCTCCTGCTAAAGAAGCGAGTTTCGTTTATGGTGCCTATGCATATGTTCCTGACATATATTCATTCTAATATATTGATGCAGATGAAGTTGAGGACGAGGTTTTTGCATATCTTATTGAACAAGAATCCGATAAACCAGACATAGAAATCCTGGAGGGATTAGCAGAAGAACCAGACGAATGGTGAGTCCCGACGCGCTTTGTGGGGTGATGTTTTTATATAGTTACATTTTGCACATGCTCGGAAAAAAATTATAAATAAAGTATTGCTCATGTCAGGAAATAAACACGGCGTAATTAAGAGAGCGGTGAAAGGTGAACGGTGAGAGTGGCGCTTTCGCGACAGGGCAGTTGGTGACACGAAGTTTCCAACATTCACATCGACCGTCCAGCGACTCCAGAGGTGGAGAATGGCAAATGTGAATAGTTAATTTTTATATATGGTAAAGGAAACACCACAACTTTTTGCGTGTACCTTGAATATTTTATAAGAACAGATCATATATAGACCGTTTATTCAGAGCATTCAAGGCATTGAGCCTATTAAGCGACTTCATGTTAACCACGGTTTTTAATGCAGTGACAGTCATTATTTTTTATCAGGATCTAAGCCTGAAACCACTTTATACTTTGATCTGAGAAATGGCTCCTGCTACCAGCATCTGTTCACAAAGGGAATCTTTGATCGGATTGCAGAAAAAGTTCAAGGTCGAGGTGTAGACGGTGGCTGCCAAGAGCAGCGATAAATGTGTGTGAGAGATAATCAAGGTGAATCATTCCATGTACTGGGGGCGTCGAGAACTGTCCCTAATGTAAAAGGTAGTAGGCGGCGCGGGTAGACATTGGGAAAGTGAAAAGGAAGGTAAACAAGCTCAAAAGCGTGCAGAAGGACCCAGATTCCACGCTATATGATTTCTACGCCGAAAGTGCATATCAGTGATTTCCCCGAAGAGAAAAGCCCTCTTTAGCTAACGCTCCGAAAGTCTCAAAATATTGCACTTCAGGAAGAAAATGTTCCGAAACGAGCTCGACATCTTCTGAGGTGACTTTGCGGCCAAGCTCTGAGGGCCATTGCTTGAATCAGTAATGCGCGGTGAGCAGGTTATTTGCTTGAAATGATGAGAAGGATTGTTCACAACCAGAGCAAGCGGCAAGCGTGGATTTAAGGTTGATCTCCAACGTAAACCAGCGCGTAAATTGCTTATACTTTGAAAAGTTTCTATTGGAAAACCCCATATCAGGAGGAGGCGAGCACCGACGTCAATATATCAATGTTTTCGAACCCTATGGAAATGGATACCCACATTACAAGTCTGGAGAGAATCAACCAAGATTGGATTAGGCACGACATGCAGTTTGCCGGTTGATGGCCGTAGGACGAAGGATATGGTACAGCCCGCCATCACCCCTTGGTACCGTTCTGAAAAACATTGCAACGCTTAGCTGACAATCATGAAGAAACCGGATATGTAGACATAAAAAATTTTATTTAATGTACGAATAAAAAAAAATGCGACTCGGAGAGTCTCTTCCACATCCTTCGTTCTACGATCATCAACCGTCGTATTTGTAGAAATGCGAGGGACCATTTGTTCTTAATGCACCAAATGTATCTTAACAAACTTCGGAATCGGCCTGCAGTGTTACCAAAGCTCCAGAAACGGGAGGTGTAGCAAAAAATGCGCAATCAAACACCGCTGTTGAAGAAGGTGGGCGAAATCGAGATGTTGGATACGGAGGCAAAACTTAGAAGATCAAGACATACCTGTGTCACTTTCAGCACCCAATCGTGTCAAACGATAGTTTCGGACATCTTGGGTAAGAAAAATATATTGTTGTTTAAATCAAACGAACCGTGAATCTCCGCGCCGGATGTTTTATAGCCCAGCATTATCAGATCGTTCACCTAAATATTCAGAAAACAACACCTAAACAAAGAAATCTGTGCCATATCAATATGTCGCCTTCTTATGTAGACAGTACAATTTATGCATATTTATCCCTCTAACTTTGTTTTATTGCAATACATGAACAGTCATCGGACACACGCGATTAGGATTTATGCTCATGTGGTTTACTAGTTTCAGAAACTTTAAAGCGGGCTTAAACAAATTTTTTTATATTACAGGCATTGAAATTTTTGGCCTATTGTAAAAAAAACAAACCTCCTTTACCCGCTCCTGAAAGTTCTCTTCTTTTTCTCTTTTTACTTCGCCCCCTCTTTTTTCTCTTTTTCTTTTCTCTCTTTTTACCTTGCCGTTGTTCGTTCCATCTCCTTTTCCCCTGGATGGTAACAGCTGATACCCGATATTGAATATCAACACAACCGAACCATCCCTCTCCAATGACGACAATAAGTACTTCCGCGGACGCGATGGCAACCGTTACCTTACCTGTGGTTGGCATGGTTTGCCACTCATGTGTCAATGCGATCACAAACGCGCTTACCGGAATGGACGGATTAAAGTCCGTAGATGTGAGTCTCGCAGACGAACAGGCAACCGTCGTTTACAACCCATCCGTATTACAACAACAAACAATCGTAAGTGCCATTGAAGACTGCGGTTTCGATGTTCCATTGGGCAACCCTTCAGAAAAGCAACAAAAGCCAAAAAAGATGGAAGAAGAGGAACCTCTGCTCGTGACACCAGCTAAGCTACAAGTGGTAGCCAACGACGAAGTAACTACCGCCCAGTTCGAAGTGCGTGGCATGACCTGTGCCAGGTAACTGACAAGTCCAAGATTTGTACTACCTTGGGTTACTGACAACAAAATGCCTACCACTCTGTTTTTTTGAATGATGATAGCTGCGTCAATAGTATAGAAAGAGCTGTTGGATCAAAGGCGGGTGTCATATCGATCAAAGTATCTTTACTGGCAGAGCGAGCAACGGTGGAGTACGACTGTAACGTGCTACAGGATGAAGATATCGCGGGGATGATACGTGATGCAGGGTTCGAGGCCTCCATCGTGAGACGCAAAGGAGATGATATGCTGCAACTTCAGATATTCGGTATGACCTGTGCTAGTTGTGTTCGCAGCATCGAGAGCGGTTTGGCGAAAATCCCCGGTGTTTTTTCGGTTTCGGTCAATCTTATGACCGAGACGGCTAAAGTACATTTCGATTCGACCACCTTGGGGGCCCGTGCCATCATAGAGGCGATTGAGGACCTCGGTTTCAACGCGCTGATTATGGACAATGCAAAGAATGCGCAACTGGAGAGTCTGACAAAAGTGAGAGAAATCAAGGCATGGCGACGAGCTTTCCTTCAGTCCATTACCCTCGGCATCCCTGTCTTCTTAATTGCCATGATTCTACCTATGATGCCATGGACAAAACCCTTTTATGATATCACGCTTTTCTGCGGCAGTCTGTATTTATCGGACGTTGTACAGCTCATTCTTACTATCCCTGTTCAGTTCGGTATCGGTTGGAAGTTCTTGTCATCTGCCTATCGTTCTGTCCTTCATGGTGCTCCTACCATGGACGTACTTGTTTCTCTGTCTACATTAGCTGCCTTTGTATTTTCTGTCTGCTCGATGGTTCGTGCGATCGTTAGTCAATCACCACAGCACCCTACGATCTTTTTCGAAACTTCCTGTATGTTAATTGCATTCATCTTGTTGGGCCGATACCTGGAAAACATGGCAAAGGGCCAGTCGTCTAGCGCCCTATCGAAACTCATGTCTCTCGCACCTTCCACTGCATTGATGTTAACAGTGGATCCTGCCACCAACCAGATTGTTTCGGAAAAAAGTATTCCGTCCGAGCTTATTCAGCAAGATGACCTCTTAAAAATTTTGCCGGGTGACAAAGTGCCAACCGATGGCATTGTCCACACTGGCTCGTCTACCGTGGATGAAAGTATGGTAACCGGTGAAGTAGATGCAATCCCTAAGAATCCTGGAGATTCCGTCATTGGTGGTACCGTCAATGGTTTGGGAACATTTATCATGAAGGCTACTCGTGTTGGCAGTGACACCGCCCTTAGCCAGATTGTCAAGTTGGTGGAGGATGCGCAAGTCAGCAAGGCACCTATTCAGGGATTTACAGACATTGTCGCAGGCTACTTCGTTCCAAGCGTGGTCATGCTTGGCTTAGGCACTCTGTTGGTATGGACGATTCTTTACAATATCGTGGGCCTCGATGGTCTGCCACCTATGCTGCGAATGGAAATTCAAAAAGAAGGAGGCGGCGACTGGTTCTTCGTCTGCCTCAAACTATGTATCAGTGTTATTATCGTAGCTTGCCCCTGTGCTCTTGGATTGGCCACGCCGACTGCTGTTATGGTTGGTACCGGGCTGGGCGCTCAAAATGGCGTGCTATTCAAGGGAGGCGCTGTTCTAGAAAATGGTCAGAAAGTCAACAAGATTGTTTTCGACAAGACCGGCACGCTTACCACAGGAAAGCTCGATGTGTCCTCGATCAAAAGCTTCGATAAGGACGACGTTTCCAAACAGCAAATGTTCTTTCTTGCCGCTATTGCTGAAGCTCATAGTGAACATCCATTGGGCAGAGCTGTGGTCAACAAGGCCAAGGAGATGGCGCGCATCGAAGTTGTAGATAATCTAGCTACTGTGAGGGGATTCAAGAGTACAACAGGCTGTGGCATAGAATGTCAGATCCAACTCACCGATACAGTGTTAGCTAATGAAAAATTGACACTTCTTCGCCCTATCTTGCATCAGACACACACAGTGGTCATTGGAAACCAAAAGTGGCTGGAAGAATACCATGGAATGAGTTTAACAATCGAACAAATTGAAGATTTCAACCAGGAAGTAGCCAAGGGTAACACCTGTATTTTGGTAGGCTGGAACGGTCAGGCTGCTGGTTATATTTCACTTTCGGATATGGTCAAACCCGAGTCACGACGAGTGATCGCGACATTGCATTCGATGGGTATCCATACAGCCATGGTTACCGGTGACAACGAATTGACTGCACGTTACATGGCTTCGCTTCTGGGGATTACCGAAGTGCACGCTGGTGTGTCTCCCAAAGGCAAAACCGCGATTGTACAGAGAATGCAAGAACAGCCCATTACACGTAGACGTTGGTGGAGTGGAATCAAACATGAGCCCTCCGTGGTGGCTATGGTGGGTGATGGTATCAATGATTCACCAGCATTAGTAGCTGCAGATTTTGGAATTGCCCTATGCACAGGTACAGATATTGCAATGGAAGCGGCTGACGTGGTGTTGATGCGAAATGATCTCACTGATGTGGTGGCGGCTTTGGATCTCTCGCGCGCTATCTTCCGAAGAATAAAAATCAACTTATGGTGGGCATGTATCTACAATGCCATCGGCATCCCGCTAGCCATGGGTGTTTTTATGCCTTGGGGATATCATCTGCATCCCATGATGGCTGGTTTCGCCATGGCTGCAAGTTCCACGAGTGTTGTTGTGAGCAGTTTGATGCTCCGATGGTTCTGGCGCAAACCGAAACTCGTTGCAGACGACGGAATTGACACTTCTCATGTGCAAATATTCGTGGAAGAGGAAGAAGAAGTGATGTCCACAGTCGCTGCGCAGACGACTCCTGCATTCTTCCAGAGATTCGTACGTCGTGTCCGCGTGGCGTTTGGTATGAATCATGGAGGCGAGTACTCCGCTGTGGCTACCAATACTCAAGCATACGATTTGGAGAGCCTGCAACCTATGCTACAGCACTGATGATGGAGTTATTCCATTACACTTTATTTCCCCTGCTCTTATTTACCTACACTGTTTATAGATGGTTTCATATTTTGTACAGTCTTTTTTATATCAAACTTCATATTTAATTCGTAGAGAACACAGTTACTTCCTTCATCTCTTTCGTTGTGATGCTGTTTGTTTACCTTGTTGTGGTTCCATCTAATGTAGAAAAAAAGGAATAACAGTGAAATAACCGAGACTCAACCAATTGATAGTTTATTTCTAAGTTTTTCTCTGTTTCAATATCTTGTTGCTATAGTATATGAAACTGATAAGAGGGCGGTTATCAGTAACTTATGTAAGCAACCATTTGTTAGGTAATGCTACTTTGTTTTGCCATCTCGTAATATTGTCTTTGCTGCGTCTGAGCGATGATAGAGGGGATAAAGATAATAGAGATCTTGTTGTAACCAGAGCAAAATGGTAATCCCAATAATTTCTAATAACACAAGGTGAAAACATGGCGTTGCAATCACTGAATAGTAATATACCATGCCGGATACGGCACCATCTGAGAGTGACCTATGTCTAAATTAACTACAGTTAGTCATAAGCTTGAACATGCAGCTTTTTCTATTTCTAGAGTAAGGAAAGAGAGTTAGCACGCACTAGCATACCTTTTCGTTTTGCTTCATTGGGCGAGAAAACCATCCGAATTAAGAATTCTTGACAGTGCGATTAGTCCTGCAGCGTTTTGAATGTATTACTTTAGGTTTTAATATCCTACATATCTATGTAGCGGTCTTATTTTTAGGTAATTGATTCTCCAGGTAGCCATGCTCCAAACGAAATCTGCTGGATTGATCTATATCACATGTCAGCTCCAAAACGGTCTTCAAAGATACCCACTCTTTTCTAGATCAACCTACATGAATTTATCGAAAGAGAGCATAAACAGAGGCGACGCAGGAGCGAGTAACACTCAAAGTGACAATTATCTATTGCTTTCTTTTAAAAATATGTCAATGTATTCAGAAAGAATTCGTAAGAGGTGGTTATCAGTAAGCACCTGTTCAATACCTAACCTATTAGAGATATTTGTACAAGCGGGCTGGGAATAAAATTGTGGCAATTGCTGGTTGTTCACAGTCAGGACATGGTGTCTTGATAGTGAATAGCAATGCAACCATTCGGATACGACGGTATGCAATAATACATCATTTAAATAAACCATCATTCGACAGACCATATTAAAGACGGGCAGGATTACGACGCTGCTGCAGAGTAGTGTAGCAGATAAACAAGCTTATGTAACAATGGTTGAAATGTTCTTGCATGCTATAAAGAAATTCGTTTTTTTTTGATGTGTTGAAACTTTGTACAAGATAGGTCTATCAAAAATACAGTAATTATAACAAAACTATGAAAGGGTTGAACCATCCGATGAGAGCAAATTAGAACTTGGGAACATTGGTTCTCTCCGACATCGGGGGGTATGAGGGTCCAACGCGCTTAATTACAAGATTGGCCAAATAATGACCAGCCTTCACACAGCGTTCAAGATCTTCGATACCTTGAGCGTAGTGTCCCATGAATCCACCACAGAAGGCATCACCTGCACCATTGCAGTCAACAATTTCCTTGGGGTCGACCTTGTCGACAGGGACGGTCTTGACTTCGTCACCAACAGCGTACACGGTCTCATCGGCACCTTGGGTGATAACCACGATACGGGGACGGCTGTTGCTCTTTTCAAGCTTAGAAAGCTTCTTTGCAATTTCCTTCACATCATCTGTGTTCCATCCAGACTGGGTAGCATACGTACGAGCTTCATCTTCGTTACCGAACAAGATATCGGTGTTCTTGATAACGGCATCGAAACGATCCTTGAAGAATTGGGACAAGAAGGGTGCGCTCAAGTTGATAGTGAAGATCTTGTTGTTCTCCGCGGCATGCTTTGATACAGCAAGGGCAGAACCGTAACCACCATCGTGAGACAAGAAGAAACCACCAAAGTAGTAGTACTTGGCATTCTCAATCAAGCTCCAGTTTTCAGTCTGCTGGAGCCATTCCAACTTGAATGTCTCAGCGGCAGCGAGATTGGCAACAAGTGATCTAATCAATAACGTGTGAGCAGAGAAGATCTCTTTCTCCTTTTCTTGAAATTTTCCCACGTCCTGCAGCATTACCTGTTGTGGCCGGTGATCAGACAGGCGCATGTACCGGTAGCGATTTCCTTGTTCACCATGTAGTTGGTATGCAATCCATCATCTTCAGCAGCTTTCTTCATAACTTCGGCAAAGTGGTCATCGGAAACGGCACCGAGGTAGACAGCAGAGTTAGAAGGGAGGAAGAACTGAGCACCACGACCAGCATTTTGTGCGGCGCCACCAGCAACATAAACCACATCGAATTTGTCCACAATCTCTTGGTACCTATTTGATTCATATTGAGCTCTCTCTTTCTAAGGTAGATACAGAATGCGTTTCGTCGGACATGAACTTACAAAGCCTTGTGGGATTCGTCAGCCAAAATGGCGTTGTTAGCGCTCAAACCGTACTTCTTCAGGAGCTCTTCGGTTGCATTGCACTGGATATCCAAGAGGGGGTTACCCATGACAACAAGACTGTAAGATGGCGACATGATGATGAAACGATAGAAGGATGGCAGAAAGGAAAAAAGGGCCACTTTTTGACAATGGTGAAAAATTTTTTGTGCGAGAGATTCGTGTACGAGCACTGTCATCTTATTGGCTGGAGATACCAGGTACCATCTAGTAAATATTTCTCCATCTGATTTGTGCAGGCTTCGTCTAGCTATGAGCTCTCGGTATGTCATCATCTCATAGCTAGCTACAAGACATGGATGCTACTCGCAATGGATCCACAGCCCTAAATCAAGGACCAAGTCCTTTCTGCATACTTGCACAACCCGTACTTAAGCAATCTTTTTTGGTTATAAATTACATCTTATTCTAATCGCAATAGTCTGCTCTAAAATTTGCTTTTCCAAACGTTATCAGACCCTACTAACCGGGTCTTCCAATCACATTGTACCTTGTTCCGATTACTTTCTGTCCCTAGTGGCAATGTAGGCACCGCTTCGCTGTGCGAAAGACTGCTTTTTCGATAGGTTGCACCGCATTTTTCATTCCGCGGTTGCTTCGCTACAAGTGGTATCCTTAAAGCATGTCCAATCTAACCAACCGAGACCCGAGATTGGCAAAAGCAACAGCTACAAATACAGCCACCGATCCTTATCAACATCATGGAAATAGCAGCTTTAGCTATACAGATATCTTTGATAGGCCGCATTTACAGGAAACTAATCAGCCCATGTCGACGACGTTTCTTGAATTCCAACAAAAGTTGCAGCAGCAGATATCTGCAGCAATATCATCCGAGAGTTACGTTAAAGAAAATACATCGACATCTGCGACCACCTCAAATAAGACAAATCAGACTATGACTTGGGAATCGAAACGTGCGGCTTTGGACGATGCTCGTCCACCGCAACCTGAAATAATCAATGACGATGGGTAAGTAAGAGAGTTTTCAAAATTAGGCGTGACAGACAGCATAGTATTCAATGCTGCAACCGATATTACAAAACGATCCAAGCTCTTCGTCAACACGCACAAAGTCATATCAAATGCCCCGAGTGTGATTTCGAGGGACTTCATATGGTTCTTCTGCGACATAGAGAACTACAGCATGGTTATAAGGATGAGAATGAGTAGGTTTTACCGGGCATCGATTTTGCATGTTCATTCTAGGGCTAGGTCACCGAGAAAACGGTCTCCAGAAACACCAGAGGAACTCGAGCAATGGCTTGAAAACCGGCGACGAAACTATCCAAGAAGTCAGGTATATGATATACTTGGCCATATTCTGAGATTCATCTTAGCGACTTGTTTGTGTAGAAGCAGAGCCTGCCTGAGCAGAAAAAGCGAAGGGCAGACATTGATGCAGACGAGCCACTTGAAGCAAAAAAAGCCTGCCTGGAAGCTACAAAACCAGGAGATGAGACTTTTTTTGATGCCACTGACGAATGGTCCGAGCGCAAAGGAAGCCAACCTGATACCCCGATACACCTTGACCGCTTCTCTTTCATCCAAAATGACCATGAACATAAAGAGCAGATCTCGCATGAACGAGAGTCTGACAACGGGCTGGTTTCACAGTCTCGAACTTTATGTATCTATTTCGCTCGAGGATGGTGTCGCCGTGGCAATGCATGCCATTTCGCCCATGAATTACCTCAGGTAAAAAAAGTTTGCATTTTTATTAATAAACAACCACAAACCTGCTGCACGTTCTATAGTCCGACCAACTGTCTCGCACAACGCAAGTGACAGAAGAAGCATTGGAGCAACGACCTAACTTGCTTTACACGGTAAAAGCCATCAAAATTCGTTGAGCCAAGAATAGGTGGTTTGCTAACTTGAAATATTTGCAGTTGTACGACAAGGAAATTCGTTACCAGCGGAAGATCATTCTCCAATGTCTTAATTACATTGTTGAGAAAGACTTTTTTGGGGTTTCTTCTCGATCGTTTCATAATAGTGGTCGACGATAAGCAGATGGAACCTTTGCTTCGAAAACAAAAAAAACATAAAAATTAAAAGGGCATTGCATCTGCTTTCATTCCATGAAAAGTCATCGACATCATTTAGAAATTGGATTAAAGCAGTTTGGGAGAAATATAGGATAAAAAGATGAAGATCAGTTTAAGCCGGCGAACAGTTAGACTTTTTGCTATAAATGAGGTTTCGCTTTTGTGTGACCAATGCTTTGATTGATGGAAGATGCGCTAAAGTTGGATGGGGTTATTAAAACCTCAGGGATATTTAAATAACGCACCGTTCACCACTGTAAACCTTAATGATCGTTTTGCAGTTATTTCTTGCGATCTCCAGAGGGGGGTTTCCATGTGGCAATTCCATTTTAATGAAATCAAGTGCCACAGAAAAAAGAACTGAGAGACGTTGAGAATTTCGTTGTAGCGGCCCAGAGAGAAAGACAGAGAAAAGAAAAAAAAGTAAAAAAGCTTTGTGCCATTATCCATATTTGTTCAAGCTTATTGTCTTTATCGGGTGCACATTCAAATATGCAAACTGATCCGATTTGTTACCGTGAATAATGAAGATGGATGTCGGGAATACAAAACCTATATCAACCTAATATTCCTGCTTTCAATACCAGCAAATGAATCGAATTACGTTTGATGTAGTCTTTTTCACTTTTCGGCTTCTTAGCAACGAACAAATTAAAGATCAATCTCCGCAGCGACGGAGGGGGGCTACCAGAATTGCATTGTTGATCGTGTGTGCCACTTGGTAGTTTCCGCGACAGGACCGATGTAACCTTTGCTGCATCGAGCTTGTACCCCCATGTCAGGCAGAAATCGCAGAAAAAGAAAAGAGATCGAATTCATTAAAGCAATGGATACTGTCCCTTGGATGCGTTTCCATGGAAATTCATTTATCATAAAAGCTCCTTGTAACCGACTTCTAAGCAACATCGATTAGTAAAATTCTTAAGCCGCTTTTCATAGTTAGAGATCGAGTGATTTTTTTTTGGCAGAACCTTTTTAAACTGAGATAGGCATTTTTAAATTAGCATGTGCTGCCGACTATTTGGGTACGACCCAGCGCTAATAGCCATAGGAGCGCAACAGCAAACTGCAAACAGCCCAAAAAAAAAAAGAAAGAGGAAAAGAGAGAGTGTATTAGTCGGGCATGTGTCGATCGAACAAAGGGGAAAAAATTGTAACAAAACTGAGAGAAAAAGAAAGATGGCATACTCGTGTAGTGCAACCCCTAAAATCAAACATGGCTTTTTTTTATTTTAAGCTCTTCTACATCGCTTCCCGCTTTCCCCTTTTTCGTAAAAAAAAATTCAAGTCGGGCACTTGGCGTTCTTTTTTCTTTTTTCCTTCTTCTCTCTCTCTCTCTCTCTCTCTCTTTCCTTTTCCTTCTCTCTTTCTTTTTTTGTCTGTCTCCATCTATCACTCCTTTTTACTTCTTTTCGCACTGCTTGTACATACTTTCACTGCGCGTCAATCTTTTGTTCCGATCTTTCCATGAGGACACTGGTTGATCCGCCATAATTGTCGTTGAACAAAAACTTATACATAAATCAACAAAAAATATAACGAAAATACGAATATCATCACATACCTAGAATGACCTCCACACAACCACGACCAATACTGCCACCTACGAGTCCGAGATCACCCGCTTCTCTCTCACCACCCGCCTCACTTCCTACTTCACCACGCAATTCAACTACACCCTCCACACTCACATCCCATTTTGTCCAAGCATTACACGATTACTTACCATCTTCTGCACCAGCCGACGATGCCGTTTCCTGTCTATTTTTTCGAAAAGGGGCCATCATTGAAGTCTTCAACAGAGATAGCTCTGGATGGTGGGATGGTCTCTCTGGAGACGTTCGAGGATGGTTTCCTAGTAACTATGTCGGCAGGATCGGCGAGGCTGTGCGAAAGAGTGCCGATTTTGAAGACGAAGTCTCTCAAGAAGAATTTGATGCATGGCGGCAACACGTCAATACAGTTGACCACATAAACAGTCCGACCACAGATTCGTTAGACAAGACCTCAATGTTCGTGACACCATCAAGCACCAACGCGTCTGAGGTAACGAGAGGACTTTCAAATGATTCCTTGCCATATATGTCATGTGGTCATTTGCTACTATTCCTTCCACATAAATGAGTCGCTTATTCGAACTTTTTTTAATGTTCTTTTTTTCTATTTCCTTTATACATCTCAATTGATACACAATTTCTACACAAAATCACACACGCACGAAAAACAGTCTCCTCCTCCAACAATCGCTTCCGATTCTTTTCCACAGTCGTCCTCCGCTGGCATGCAAAGTCGTGTGGAGATGGCACGTGCCTTACTGCTGGAAGACAGACGTGGATCCGTTTCCTCGGATACGAACGGATCAATTACAGGAGATTCAGCACAACAGAGTGACGAGACGGACTTAAAGATACAGCACATCCCCGAATGGGGGAGTTTAATGGGTGATCTTGCCCGACATGTATCAGAGTTAGTGGAAGCATGCACTTCACCAGCATCGACGAATATTCAACACACTATTTACGAAGTGGTTTCTGATATACAAAAACTGCTAACTGCCTCCAATACAGTTGAAAAAGACAGTTATTTGCTTAAATCTCAACCAGAGTTAGCACTCCAGCGATCGATTGTCCTGAGTGTTTTGAGAAAACTCGTCATCAAAGAGAAAGAACTGAAGAAAAGTCCGGAAACAGATTCTCTAAGGGATCAGGTACCGGCATTGGCCAATCAACTGCTGGTAGAAATGGATATGTTTGAGGATGCTTTGCAAAAAGCATCCGCGCTTCGTCCAAGTGCGCTCGCTCAACCGTCGTCCGTATCACCGCAGACTTCACTCCTATCGCTCGCATCGACCGCTTCCTCTTCGACAACATCTTTGCGTCAACAGCTCATTGATGCAAGGCTTTCGAGCACATCTCTCATTGCCAAAGCAGTACCCCTTACAGATGCTCAACATATTCTGCAGAGCGTTGTGGAACATCAAGCCACTATCGAGGATCTTGTTGCAGCCTTATTAATAGCTATTGAAAAATTTCTCGGCAGTCAGCAACGACCGACGGAAATGCTAGAGATGACTCGTAAAGCAGTGGAAGCCGTTCGTACATTTCTTGCAGTAGTCGAGCACGTGTGTTCCAACGTTGGTGAATTGGACTACAAGCACTGTTCCATCATACCTGATGATCCACATTTGGTAGCCCTCGTGCTGGCCAAAGAGGCAGTCTACAGCGCTATTACCAATCTGGTTACTGCTGTGAGAGCTCTTACAGGGTCCCGTGAAGTACAAGGAGGGGATGATTATGAACAACTGCGAGTGTGTTGCGAGAACGTGGTCCGTACGACCGAGAACTGTGCGGCTTGTGTCCGAACATGTCTGCACGTGGACGATGCAGAACCAAATGAGATGCAGAGCAATATTGTGGAGATGCGTGATCATCTGGAGAACTCGATAGATTTACGACGTCATCAGACATTGAGCGTTCTAGGCCGTAAGGCAACCAGCCTTGATGCTTTACAAAACCAATACGACCAAAACGGTGTCGACTCCTCATCGTCCTGTGAGAATCTCACCCAAGAGGATAAAGATACAACGTCAGTGGAAAACATGGCTCAAAACAAAGAGGAACAGGGCAATGCATTAACTGATGACGCGCCTGTTAATGAGAAAATGGAAGAAACTGTAGTGGAGGGTTTAGAGGCAGTGGACCATAGTGATTGTGCGCCAAAGGATTTGCAAGAGGAAAACGAAGAAGAAGATGGCGTCATCCTTCCATTAAATTCATCAGATCACCAGCAGAAGAAGAGCATACCATCTACGTTATCTGACTATGGGCGCTCAAGACAATCGCTAAGAGATTCGAAAATGGCGTCAATGACAGGTCGCAATAGCAAAACAATAAGATCAGAGACACTTAGACGTTCCAATGCAACAACAGGACGTGTTTCGGTCACAAATTCGATCAGTTCTACTCTTACTAGTAGCGTTTTTCGACAATCTGCTCGGTCTTCTGTGGACTCCTTCAGTCAAACGCCATTAACAACGCCGGAGCCAATGAGTCCTGTCACTGAATGCGACACAGAAGCGCCTTCACTCAATCAGACGGCACCTAGCAAACTCGAAGCAGTCCATCATCACACACGACCTCGAGCCAGGACCAGCTCCATCAATGCGAATCAGTCCGGGTATCCTCTTCCTGTCGTGTCATCTTCCACTGCAGTACCACTTCCACCTATACCTCCGCAAGCGAATGGACCTCCTGATCTGAAAATGATGAGTTCCAAATCTACTCCAACAGTCGACCAATCATCAGGAAGATCGCGACGGCCACGTGGCATGAGTGTATCTACGTTGCGTATGTCCCTGAAGCAAAAGAATGATGAGAATCGTCCTGGAAACGCAGTGCATACAGAAGCTGCAGCACCGATTCGTCGGATGGCGTCCTGGATGTCAATCTCATCCGTTGACAAACGCGATAGTATCCAAGACTCCGAATATTCGGCCAAGGTAACACATACAAATGATCTTTGTGTAAGTTGACTAATCAGGTTTGGATCACAAAAAAATTTGACGATAAAGGAGGAAGAGCCATGGTTTATACACCAACGCGTGTTTACTGAGGATGAGATTATGTTTAATACTGAAGGACAAGTAACAGGTGCCACATTGGAAGCTTTGGTGGAGAAGTTGACACTGCATCAAAAATCCCCGGGTAAGGATGAAACACAACAGACCAACAATGTTGGTGGTATTTTCTATATTTTATGGTTAGACTAACATGCCGGCCAATCTAGATCTTATTTTCACGCGTGCCTTTTTTCACAACTTCCGATTATTTACTACACCCGCCGAATTCGTTGAGTTTCTGATACGACGATTTGCTTTGCAACCACCTACAGAGCCTCCATTAACGGAAGAAGAAATGAAGATATGGACGAAACGAGTATTGCTGCCTGTTCGTTTAAGAGTATACAATGTTATCAAAACCTGGCTCGAAATGTATTTTTCTTTTGAACAAGATATGGGAACAGAACGTGCTCTGATGAAATTTGCTACAACCGAGATGGAGGAGGCCATGCCTACACCGGCCAAGCGTATGGTTGAACTGATCCGTCGAACAGTAAGACAAACTTTTTGTTCCTATTGTGTAGCATCTGATCTCTATTTTCCGTCATTCCTTTTTAGTTCACCTCCAGAGGGTTGGCTGCTACAGGTCGAAAATTGTCGTACACCAATGAGGCTCGTGCGACCTTGCAAAAGTCATCTTCAGGTTCCCATCTCTCATTGTCTGCCGGCAACTCCCTGTTCTCAACATTGACACTGTTTGATGATCATCATACGGAATCCGCCCTCACAGCTCAACTCCCGCCTCCCAACATTACACGATCTTTGCGAAATAGTTTACGAAAAGCATTATCTCAAGGCATGCTTGGACTAGTACACGTGCAAGATTTTGATCCGTTGGAATTGGCAAGACAACTGACATTGATGGAAAGCTCCCTCTTCTGTCAAATTGGACCGAACGAAATGATTGGGCAAGAATTCAAGAAAAAGACAGGCTCTAGCTCAGCGATTCACGTCAAAGCCATGATTCAGCGCAGTACACAAGTGACCAGTTGGGTGTCAGATACCATCTTACGCGAAGGAGATCCCAAAAAACGTGCGCAAATGATCAAATTCTGGATTAAAGTGGGCGACGTAAGCTTATTTGCTCTTGTTCTAGTAGTCTATCTGTTGCAGAAGCTTTTTTTTTCTCACTCCTTTTTTTCTTGTGTCTCTAGTGCTGCCTGCAATTGAGTAACTATAACACCCTCATGGCTATTCGATCTGCTCTGGACTCTACAAGTATAGTTAGACTGAAAAAGACATGGGAATATGTTTCCGCCAAATACAAGGCCATGTCTGAACCCATCTTTCGCGCGACGGATTCCCAACGTAACTTTGCCGAGTATCGTCAGCGATTAAAAAATGCCGTGGCGCCCTGTTTGCCATTTTTAGGTGTCTATCTTACCGACATGACCTTCATCGACGACGGCAATTCAAACCATCGCATGTCCCCTGGTGGCCGTCAACTGATCAACTTTGATAAATACATCAAGACGACACGTGTATTGAATGAAATTGAGCAGTTCCAAATACCCTATAGGTTGTTAGAGGTAGACGAAATCCAACGTTATTTGGTCCGTTGTCTCGATACGGTCGAGAAAGATGATCAGGTATTCTACACACGAAGTCTCAAGGTTGAACCAAGAGAAGAAGAATTCGATATTCGCAGCGCGATTAGTGGTCTTCAATAACCTTCACCCCGCCATCAATAGAAAAAGAGAGTTTCTTTTTTATTTTGTTTTTTTCTTTGTTAACTACATTGTACATTTTATTTATTTATCTTAGCTATTCATTTGCAATTTTTTTGGCGTTTTTCATACACATTAAAACATTTATCGCAAGAGAAACGTTCGTTTCAAAGAACAGAAAAAAAAAGAAGACTTGACTCATTTTTGTTATTCAAGAAGTTGCGTACAGTCATCCCATTCAGCTCTTCTAGATCGATCTTTTTCTTGAAAGGTGATTTAGCACGTGTCTTGTAAGACTTAGAGGATACAGTATGAGAAAGAGTGGGAATCGAAAAGGCAACAAAGTTTCATATACGCATATGAACAATAGAAACCTTATTTTGACGGACTGCACCGAGTGACAAAATGGATAGCCCCTTTTTTTTCGAAGACCTGCTCCCATGCACCATCATTTTACTCTATTTGTTAACTGGGACGCGATGTATAAATTGCCTCAAACAGCACGTTCATGTAACTGTCAGGTAGATGGCCTAGTTAATTGCAAAACCAAGCTGCCTCGCGGTACCTCTTTGAGGCACATCTCAAGATCCCAGCATGTTACAGAGGAAAAGTGGTCACACTCTTGCAAGATATTTGTTATTATCCTTGCCTACTGTACAAATTGTACGTAATAGCTGATCACCAATATCCGAAGACTACCCTCGTTTCCTCACTTTGCCGCGGCCAACAGTTTGATGGAACCTCCTGTTGCTGTCACTCAGCATGGCAGTTATGATACAATGGCGACATTGGTTGGTGCCTGAAGCGTAAAAATGGAGACTGTATCTAAGGATGAAGAATGTTGAGCAAAGCATGTATGGGGAGCATTCGATGCCGGAATGTTCAGTATCTGCTTTTCGATATCGATATTCGTCCTCGCCATTCGATAGCGATAGTTCAATCTCAGTATCTAGAAGGCTGTAACTCCTGCAAGGAATAACTGAAACATGTCAAATGCAAGGTTAAAGTTCGTCAACGCCAGTTGCCAGATGTATCCTGGCAAAAGCGTTGACCGATATAAACGTTTGCATGGCACCCTATGACGCTAAGCATATAATGGCAGATAGTCGTCAACAACTTGAGCGAATCGTGCTCCCTCGAATCCTAAAGTGACCGCGAACCCTCTCCTTATTGGCATGTACAAGGATTCTGCTAACTATTATCCTGTCAAGCAGATAGACAGTATCCTGCAGAACAAGGACAGGACTGCGTATGAGAGGCGCAAGAGTTTGGCAGATAACAAGGCTCTTTTCAACCAATCCTGTCTTATTGAGCAGTTTCATGAGCTTCAGATGAGACATGAAGGTTACTTCACCTGTTGTAACCTTATGAAGAATGCAACGGTTATCTGTTTCCGGTCCCCAGCTGTTCCTCGTCTCACCCAGTTTCACAAGCACCCAATACTAATGGACGTTACGTTCAAAGTATTCAGAGAAGGGTATTATCTCTGTAATGCTATGATCTACAGTGAACAGCTTGAGCGACGCGTAGTATGCTATGCTGCTGTGATTGATGGGCTAACAGCATTACACTTCGCACAATTCTTCACCTCGTTCTTTTTTACATATGGAATAACTTTCCAGGACGAGGATGACTTTTTGGGGGTCATGATGGATTACTCAGACGCTCAGATTGAAGGATTCCTGGAAGCGTACAAACGCATAAGCGGAAAACATGACGGTCTGAAGTACCTCAAAGGCTGCTTTCATCACTTCAGCAGCTCCGTCACTCGAGTTATGAGCAACCATGCCATCGTCGAAACGGAGAAGGAGGAGAGATTCAGGAAGCTGGTTTATTCGCTGCGGCGCATAAAAGAAAAAGAGGAGTTCAGAACAATCCGGAAATTGATTGTTGCAGAATTTCCGCCTGTGGAAAGCTGGATCAAATGGTGGAAACGGCGAGACGTCAGAAGCATGTCCTTTCCCGCCGCAACAAAGATGGAACCGGTATTATGGGATCGTGCCACAACGACCAGCAACGGCGTTGACAGTTACCATAATGACCTTTACCGCTTTTTCTTCGAGAAAAAAGGGAAATATCAAGCGATCGCTGACGACATCCAGACAATGATCCAATATATGAAGAACGACGAAATGCAGTATAAGCGAGCTAGAAGATGTGCGGTTCCCGAGCGTAATTAAATTCCTAGATATTCTGGTCCACAATAAAGGAAAGACTCTGAGTGTGTCTCTCTCGTAGTTTGTCTTGTACTAATAGCTACTTTGATGCTTACGGTGATCTCCATACAATTAATGCAAGACACAAACACGACTCGAAAAAGAAATTCGGTTACAAAAGCCGTACCAATCTATACAATACGTATATACTTTTGGTTAAAGAACTGCTGAAAGGCAAACGAAGTGTTGAGGCAAGACTGGTATATTAGTCAAGAATAACCCGGTAGGTTTCGGCACACGGCCAGCTTTATCTACAGCCGTCATCAATTAAGATAAACGGAGCTATTATGCTCGGTATCTTCACAAGCACGTTAATAAAAGCAATGTATTGTTTGTGTTAGTGGCTAGGCTGTATTATCGCTTGCTCCAAAAACTGCGATGCTCGATCTTGGTGCCGCGCAATTTGATATTGATATGCTGTGGAAATATTTGACTTGCTCTATACATGGAGCCGTAAGGGCGAATGGATAGAAAAACAATTTTTTTGCTATGTCAGTTGGCTTCAATGCAACGATAACACGAAGTTCCTGCCATATTTACCAACAATATTCCACTCCATATCAGTTTTTTTTACACATACGGAGCTTTCCATTACACGTAGCATATAGAACGCTTTCGAATGCTAGAACACATTCTTTGTTTCACAATATCAATAGCAGCAAAATTATCCGATCAGCCGTAGGTTAAGAGACTGCAATTTTGCCTCATCATATCACGCTGATGGTATGTCCCAAACTTTCGCCCAAGATGACGATTTTGCACGTGTCACCTAAAAATTTGTCATGTAACCGGCTATGATACGGTTAAGGGGAGGAAAAGGATGGATTACCTGTTACAAATGTAACATTGCCTCTATATACATTAATTGACGAACAGTAAAAGAAACTATACTTGTATTCAATAAGGAATATAATCGTCTACTAAGGCAATGAAATATTTCTTTGATAGAGCTTTCTCTGTTTTATGGGTGAATGGATGAATTATTGGCGTCTTAATAAAATTTCAGGCCTTAGAATAGACAGGCAATTTTAATCCTTTTCTCTCATGGATAGATCAACCAAATAAGACAATCCAAGGAAGGGGATTTGTATGATTGCATGTTGCATAATATTAAGGGTCATGTAACTATGGTCAACATCATCATTGACTCCCAATATGTAAACCTGTTTGCTACTGGTCTTATTGTCATTGCTTTGTAATAAATATAAATGATGTGATGTTAATATGAAGGGCGACATTGATATCATTCCCCTCAAGTAGAGACAAACATTGAGGAGCATGCCGCATGTTCTCTTTTTTCAATCCGGAATTTCCGTATAAAAATTCTGAAACACGTAACGTCATCATTTTCTTTTTTTTTTCAGCGTTCTACTTATAGAAAGCATCCTGATCATTCAAACCCGCCCATGACTGATTTCCACGATGTATTCCAAGCCAACCCTGGAGCCATCCTTGGTGGCTCATGGGGCAATGCAGCAGGAGCGAACAAAGCGCAAGTTGGACCTCAACGCACCCAACCAAGCAGCACCAGCAGCACGGCCGTGTCAGAGTATTCGGACGACGACGATGAAGAATATGCCCCGTTACAAATGACCAGTTGGGGTGGACAAAGACCCGTTCAGCAAGACGATGACGACGATGATGATTATGCACCTCTTCAAATGACCAGCTGGGGAAATCAAGCGAGCAACAACAACAATAGTTCGGACAACGCGCCGCAAATCAATGTGACCATGGGCGATTGGAGTTCGCTTATTGATCCGAACGTGAAGGTCAAGGCAGGAGGATTAGGTTCAGGTGGTTTGCATAGAAAAGGTGCAAACTACAAGCCAGTCGACGAAGTCTTTATTCTTAACCAGCGCTTGAAAAATCAACCCATTCCTAAGAGCGCAGGTGGTAAAAAGAAATCGAAATCAAAGCCATCAACTCCTAAAACGGCTTCGCCTAAATCCAACTCTCCGAAACCACCCAAATCTTCCGCGTCATCGTATCATTCTTCACCGAAACCATCTAGTCAACCACCTTTGAGAGCTCCAGCGAGACCAAGACCGCCTCAGGGTGGCGAAGGATCCGCCTGGGGCTCAGGACAGTTGGCTTCCACACCCTTCTGGGAAAGACCTGCTGCTGCACCTGCATCTGCCCCCGCACCCGTACCCGCGCCCGCGCCTGTGCCTACGTCTTCGTCATCTTCTCAATCGAGATGGTCCTCTTCTGCAGGTGCCAGTGAGTCGAAATGGTCTTCTGGTGGAGGTGCTAGCACATCCAAATGGTCTTCTGGCGGAGGTGCCAGCGAGTCGAAGTGGTCTTCTGGCGGAGGTGCCAGCGAATCGAAGTGGTCTTCTGGTGGAGGTGCCAGCGAATCCAAGTGGTCTTCCGATGGAGGCGCTAGCCAGTCGAAATGGTCTTCTGGTGGAGGAGCCACAACATCACAATGGGGCAACAATGCTACTGCCGCGCCACAGCCGCCCGTCCAAGAAGAGCCTGCGTCGAACTGGGCAAGCTACGCTGCATCCCAACAACAAGAACAAGAACAAGGAAGAGCATCACTTGATCAGAGAAGACCAGAAGGAACTTCATCCGCGAACTCGGTGTATGCCACAGGATACCCAAGCTCTAACGATGCTGCACCAAAGGAACGACCGACTATTTTCAGTTTCAATATCGAACTGGCTCCTGGTATTTATGCACACCTTCCTATCTATGAAACGGAGAACTACCTGGAGCTGGTAAATGAATTCGAAAAGAGACATCATTTGAAGATCGAAGATGTTGCCAAGAGTGCATTTGCTTCCAAAATTAGAACGCTTGTCGAACAACAACTTGCGAACAGGCAGATGTAGATATGTATCGAGTATTATTAATAACCTAACCAAAAAGAAAAAGAATAAGAAAAAAAAAAGAACAAAAGGTCTGAATTTTCCTCCTCGCAAAATAGTTCGGTTGTCTTTTCGGAATCACCGAATAGATGTACTAGGATATCCCAATGTCGTTCCATTTGTAGACTGTTATAGAATTAAAAAATATGCTTTATTTGCGACCACAGGTCATAAGTTTACGCACGTTTATACTCTAGGCTTCGTGTTAATTCAAATAGATCATCTTTCGCCTCTCTCTGTTGCTTGATTTTCCACGGTGCATGGACTCTTGGTACCTGAAAAATAGCGAGCACCGTTTCTTTATCGATTGTTGGCTAGAAAATAATTCATGCAATTAAGCTCGAAGAGTTGCGATACTGATGTTCTAGTGATTCATACTTACTATAGATGAGGTCTTTCAACATGGCTTCCAAAGCATAAGCGAATATGATAGAAGCATGATTATCTTCTCATAGTAAACCGGCGAATACTCTTTCATAAGATAAACCAACACTTTACGAGTTCAATTTCTAGCAGTAATGGATCACGCCTTGTGGTGCGAGTTGAAGGGTTTTCGATGGCTTTGTAAACTTCAATGTCTTGAAATAACAGTAGTATACATTCTAAGGATCTTTAGATTGATTATGTAATAGTGCCATTGTCGTCTACAAGAGGCAAGACGGGAAGCTGTGCGTGAAGTGACTGTAAACACGCATCTTTGTCATGGATTATAAGGGTCGGACTGTTTCGCGGGGTTGTCGCGTCCTTGACGCGTTCTTTTTTTTTCTCGCTTTGTTTAAAAGGCTCCAAACGTGCCGCTCCTGGTTCCTTTCTTTCTTGGAGTCTTCCCCTGCAAAAGCTCGTTGCTTTGAAAAGACGTGTTTCACCTGCTACTGCGCCACTAATATCTCTTTGCTTTATACACCCCACAAAACCTATATACACTTGACCTATTACCCCTTCCATGCCTATGTTCGTTGTCAAGAGAGGTAAGGAATACAATAACTGAAGGCTCATTGCTTACCCTCAACTCGAATTAGATGGAAGGCGTGAACGAGTTGCCTTTGACAAGGTAACAAAATGCAGTCTTATGACCCTTTGAATGACTAATGGCTTGTCTTTTCCTGCGGATAGATCACAGCCAGAATTAACAAACTCTGCTATGGTTTGGACATGAATTACGTAGATCCCGTTGCCATTACCCAAAAGGTACAGAATCATATGCAGATCAGTCTATGCTCATGTTCTGAAACAAACATAAATGCATAGGTTATCTCTGGAGTATACCAAGGTGTCACTACGGTTGAATTGGACAACCTTGCTGCCGAAACGGCTGCTTACATGACTACAGCCCACCCTGATTATGCTATCCTTGCTGCGCGTATCGCTATCTCTAATCTTCATAAGGAGACTGAGAAGGTGTTCTCTAACGTCATTGAGGCTTTATACCGCTATGTCAATCCCAAGACGAACAAGCCTTCCCCAATGATTTCCGACAAGACCTATGAGATCGTAATGAAACATGCCGACCGGCTTAACTCTGCCATTATCTATGATCGTGATTTCGGTTACAATTTCTTCGGCTTCAAGACCCTCGAGCGATCTTATCTTCTCAAGATCAACGGAAAAGTGGCTGAAAGACCTCAGCATCTGATCATGCGAGTAGCTGTCGGTATTCACGGCGAAGATATCGATGCAGCCATTGAAACGTATAATCTGATGTCCGAGAAATACTTCACTCATGCAAGTCCTACTCTTTTCAACGCCGGTACTCCCCGTCCTCAATTGTCCTCATGCTTCCTGTTGACCATGAAGGAGGATTCCATTGAAGGCATCTATGACACGCTTAAATCTTGTGCTCAGATTTCTAAGACAGCCGGTGGCATTGGTTTGAATATCCATAATATCCGTGCGACAGGTTCGTACATTGCCGGAACGAACGGCTATTCCAATGGCATTTTGCCCATGCTCCGTGTTTTCAACAACACAGCTCGCTACGTCGATCAAGGTGGTAACAAACGTCCTGGTGCTTTTGCAATCTATCTCGAGCCATGGCATCCGGATATCTTTACTTTCTTGGATTTGAGAAAGAACTTTGGCAAGGATGAAATCAGAGCAAGAGATCTTTTCTACGCACTTTGGATTCCCGATCTGTTTATGCGTCGTGTTGAAGAAAATGGGGATTGGAGTCTTTTCTGTCCTAATGAAGCACCTGGTCTGCATGAAGTCTGGGGAGAAAAATTCGAGGTAATGTATTGTTCTGTGTGTTACCATGTCAAGTCAGTGGATGACTAATATATATAATATATCTCCTAGGCTTTGTATGAACAATATGAGCGCGAAGGACGTGCACGCCAGACAATTAAAGCTCAAAAAGTGTGGTACGCCATCCTTGAATCTCAAACAGAGACGGGAAATCCCTTCATGCTGTACAAGGATGCTTGCAACCGTAAATCCAACCAGCAAAACCTCGGTACAATCAAGTGTAGCAATCTCTGCACTGAGATTGTGGAATACTCTAGTCCTGAAGAGACTGCTGTATGCAACCTTGCTAGTATCGCTCTTCCCTCTTACGTGATCAACCGTGAACGCTACGACTTCCAGAAACTTCATGATGTAAGAAAAATTTGCTATTTGCAATATATCTTGGTATAGAAATACTTATGATTTCTACTAGGTCACCAAAGTGATTGCCAAGAATTTGAACAAAATCATCGATATCAACTACTATCCCGTACCTGAAGCAGAGCGATCGAACTTGCGTCATCGTCCCATCGGTCTTGGTGTTCAAGGATTAGCAGATACTTTCATGTTGATGCGATACCCGTTTGATTCTCCCGAAGCGCGACAACTTAACATCCAGATATTTGAGACCATTTACCATGCGGCATTGGAAGCCTCTGTCGAGCTTGCCATGGTTGAGGGTCCTTATGAGACTTACCAAGGCAGTCCAGTGTCCAAGGGCATCCTGCAGTATGACATGTGGGGCGTAACACCTACAGATCTTTGGGACTGGGCAGAGCTCAAGGAAAAAATCAGCAAACACGGTGTCCGCAATTCATTGTTAGTGGCACCCATGCCAACTGCATCTACATCCCAGATTCTTGGCTTCAACGAGTGTTTCGAACCATATACATCCAACCTGTACACTCGTCGTGTATTGGCTGGTGAGTTCCAGATTGTGAACCCATGGCTATTGAAGGACTTGGTCGAGATGGGTCTCTGGGACGACGATGTCAAGAACATGATTATGTCCGATGGCGGATCTATCCAGAACATTCCTAGCATTCCTCCAAAACTGAAAGCCTTGTACAAGACAGTATGGGAAATTTCTCAACGTACGATCATCGATATGGCTGCCGACCGTGGTGCATATATCGATCAAAGCCAGAGTTTGAATGTCTTTATTGGCGAACCCAACTTTGGTAAACTGACCAGTATGCATTTCTATGGCTGGAAGAAAGGACTTAAGACCGGCATGTACTATCTTCGCACGCGCCCTGCTGTCGATGCTATTAAGGTACGTTACGTTACAACTTCTAAGCTAGATAAATCAATCATTAACGATCTTTTGCGTAATAGTTTACGGTTGATCAGCTATCGCTTAAAGAATATCGCAAAAAGACTGCACAGGAGGAAAATGAAGCTGCTATAGCATGTTCTCTCGATAACAAGGATGCGTGCGTTAGCTGTAGTGGTTAGACACAATATTATTCCGATGTAAAACTTCCCCTCCCCCTTTTCTATTTATCATTCTGTTTTCTTCTTTCTACATTAACCTTTATCTCATTTCACATTAAAGCAAACCAGCTTCTTACATTGACATTAAATCTTTATTAAATCTTTCATGGTCTTTAGCATTAGTAAAAAGAAGGATTTGCGACATGCCAAGAAATAAGACGTGCTATCTTGGTCCCACGCTACAAAGTTAAATATAATATATCAAATGCATAGAGCAACGCTTCCTGCTTCTAAACTCTCCCTTCGATCCCAATAACCCCTGGCATAAGGTGCAGATTCATACAAGACAATGGGATTCAAGATGAATGTCTGAACTTTGTCACTTGGTATGAAATAGCGTCCACAGGGAAAAAAGCATCCCTTTTTTACTCTTTGACCAAAATTAAAAAAAAATCGTTGTATTTGTAGTAAACAAAAGAGGCATGAGGTATGCATGCCCATAACGTTTTGTCATTATGGACGGACTTATTAGGGCAAATGGGCTATTCATGGTAACCGGCGATTTACACACACACACACACACACACACACACACACAAACACAACAAGGACCTTCCTTAATGGACGAAAGATAAGAGGCGTGTATTAATAATATAGAATCCGCGAAAACGCACGAACCCCAAATCTCTCTCTTCGGTTTTTTTTTTGCTATTATCGTGTGCGGTGCTTCAATCAATGCATTAGATAAAACCTTTCTATTCCTGCCAACAAATTGTGGAACCAAAAATACATGATCATGGATCACAGATTACTTCTTTGCTTTTTTCCTGTTCTGTCTTTCTTTTTCTCTTTCTCTGAAGTAAAAAGAAAACCCCTGTTCGATAGGGCAAACTCACTTTTTTTCTTGTCTTCTACCAGACGGGATATAGAGATAGTAAAAGTCGGAGCGTGGCGGGTATATGTTTGAAAAGAATTGTGAAGAAGAATGTAAAGAGAAAAAAAGGGGGAGAGTAGCATCAAAGAGGGGTTTGGGTATCACCTAGGTTAATTTTTCTTTTCTGTTCCCTTTTAGCTTTTCTACTTTCTTAATGGTCTGGTTGGTTTCCTCGTCGTCGTAGTGGGAGGTTCGGCTTTGGATGTCACGGTTCCGGCCGGCATCGTTTTTCTTCGTTCTGCTTTCACTGCCGCTGGCGCTGGTGTCGTAATTGTATTTGAACGCAACCGACCGTTTATCTTGACGGATTCTTGAAGCGCTTTCTTTTTCTTTTCTTCCAACAGAATTTGCTGTTGTTTAGCTCGTTCCGCTCTTGCTCGCACTGTGGCTGTCTGACCAGGTCGATAAGAAGATGCAGATCGTAAATTCGTGGTTGACTTGGGTTCCGTTGTTAGGACAACTGTCGTGGCGCGTCGAGGTGGCCCTGTTGGTTTTGCAGGCGGTGTTGGTGAAGGTGTCTTGGCCGATACAGATACTTCCGTCACTGGAGCTTTGTTGACGCAAAAAAAAAAAAAAAAAAAAAAAA
>MZZL01000404.1:289157-313224 GCA_002749535.1 Apophysomyces variabilis | reverse complement strand
AAAAAAAAAAAAAAAAAAAAAAAAGAGATCGGGATTCAATTTGGCTGAAGCACGAAAAACAACGTTTTTGTTTGTTTATTATTTACTTACCAGACATGCGTCGTGTAGCTTTAGTTTCTGCTATCGTTTGTTGGACTAGACTTTTTCGATTGGTCTTTTTGGCAACTGCCTTTTCGATTGGTGGCACAGGTTTTTCCAAGAAAGAACGAAGATCAGGTATCACATTATTGCGAACACTCATCGTACGTTTGGTCTGCTTCACTGGATTTTCCCCTATTGTCCCCCCCCGCAAAAATAAAAAAAAAAAGAGAGAGACCCCTCCAAAGATCAGTACCTTTTTGATGCTTAGCTGGATCGAAGAAAAAAAAAACCTACAAGGAATCCAAGTTGTGATCGGCGGTTCGGGTTTCCGTATTACTTCCTCCTTCTTTTGTTCTTCCTCGTGCTTTTCTTCTGTTCGTGCTTTCCGTTCCTTTGGTTTGGCTGGTTCAAATTCCCTATGACCCCACCATTCGGGAAATGTCCACGGAATGCCATTATTCACTGGTTTCTCTTCTTCATGAACATCCTTCTCATCTGCCGCTGTAGAGCTGGTGGACTCGGTCAGATGGGTTTTGGTTTCGTCTGCTGCGTCCGTTATGGATGTCAAGTCAGCTTTGTCTGCTGGCGACGCCGACGCCTGTAATCTCCAGACCCGGTCGTGAGCTGTCAAAGTCTCGAAACATTTCCCGACATTCCGGGTTTTACTAAACACCCTTACCTTATGTTTCTCGGTGTCGGGTTGTTCTAGCACGAAATCAGCAGCCCCTTTCCGAATCAATTCTTCGGACATGGCGTTGATACGAGCTCGGTCATTGGAATATAAAACGGCGAAACAAACCAGCTCGCGAAGAAGATTGAACACATCCGTTGGCGGGTGTTTGTCCAAAAAGGCATGCACATAAGGCGGTAATGTGGATAGAAATGAATCCATTCAAAATGTCAGAAAAGGATATGAGAGTAACAAAGGGGAAAGCAGTGAACACGAACGGAAATTAAAAAGTAAAAGAGTGAAAAGGTGCTCATCACGTCACTTTTTCCTTTTTTAATTTTGTAACTGCGTGTGTTTCCTTTTCTTGGTTTCCCTTGACTTTTCTTTGTAATTCTCATCATGGAAGCTGAACGCATTCGAGAGGGTGTCAAGTTAATGCAAGAGGGAGACAAGGCGTATGTGCCTACTGTTTGCATTCAAGTCATCTGTTACTTAGTAAGGTTCACTTTCGTTTGACTTGTAGTTCCTCCAAAGGTCTCTTTCGAAAGCCCGACTGGGATATTGCTGCCGGCTGCTATGAACGTGCAGGTAAAAAGAAAAAAAAGTTGCTTTTTTCCGGCACCGACAAGAAGGTCTAAACTTTGCTCCGAAGCTGTATCATTCAAGATCGCCAAATCATATGATCAAGCTGTTCAAGCATATGCAAAAGCATCGGAATCCTTGTTTAAAGCAGATGCGTGCGTAAATATTTTGACATCCTTTAGAACGAAGGAAAAAATATAGGAGACTAGTAATTCATTCGGATTGCCATACAGTATTCATCTTGCAGGAAAAGCAATGGAAAATGCAGCCCTTGTTCTAGCACAAAATCTTAACCAACCTCAAAGAGCAGCCGAGGCTTATCAACGTGCAAGTGACTTATTCATGACTCAAGGAAGCATTGATCGTGCGGCCGAACAATTGGAAAAGGCTGGAAAGTACGTTGTAGAAACCACGAGGAAAAAGGATACTCAGACATCTATCCTTTTATGCTTGTAGGACGATGGAGAATATCGATATCAATGCAGCCATTGACATGTATAGCTCCGCTTGTACGCTATATGAACAAGAGGATCGTGGTCGTTTTGCAATTGATATTTTCAAAAAAGCCATCTCATTGCTCATCAAGAGCAAAAAGTAAGTCGTCTGGCTTGTTTTTTTTTCCCTCTTACAGATTATCCATAGATACGAAAAAGCTGTAGATATGCTACACCGCCAATCACAAACACTTCAGAAGTTGAGCAGTCGATCACATCTTTACAAAGCCAATCTCAGCATTATGATTGTACTATTTGCCCTCGGAGATGATGTAGAAGCAGGAAAACAGTTTAACAATATGTGCAGGTATGCAGAATCTCAGCCTTTGTGCAGCCAAAGTTAAATGTAGGATGATGCAGTGATCCTGGCTTCGCTCAGAGTGAGGAAGCAGAGATTTGTCAATGCTTGCTGCAGGCTTATAATGAAGGGGATCAGGAGTTATTGGAGGCCACCGTTCGTCGACAGCACGTCTCGTTTCTGGACAATGAAGTGGCTAAACTTGCTCGCACACTTACCGTACCGGGTGAGATCTTGTCAGGCCGTACACAGCAACCTGTCTATCAAGTCCGTGACCGTGTACAGCCATCTCCTCGACCTAGTCAGGCTTCTGGTGGTAGCAACATCCACGGTATGTCCCCTGCTCAAGTAAGAGCCGAGCTTTACAGCCAGCCTGCGAAAAAGGAGCCGCCCAAATACCAAGAAAAGGAGGATGAGTCCTACAGAGAAGGTTTTGAAAAGATGAATCTGGAGAACAAACCCTTGTTGTCTCCCACCCCACCCCGAGTTCCGTCGCATACACCATCTCCAGCCCCAGCACCCGTTCCAGTGGATGAAGAAGAGGACGAGGATGACCTCCGTTAAAAAAGAAAAACCATAGATAGAAAAATACATTGAAAAAAAAAGAAAGAAGAAATTGTGCGCACAGACCAATTAAGGTCTTTTTTTGGCAAGACTTGGACGCATTTCTAAAACAATGGGCAGGTTTTAAGGGAAAAATTGAAATATGTGCATCGTTTCCCTAACCCTTTTTTTTTTCTTTTCCCTTTTCCCGTTTGGCCGTCTCTTTCTCTCTCTCTCTCTAACTATCTCTTTCTTGTCGGTTGTCTTTTTCTATTTTTCATTTTTATCATTCTTTCTGTTTCAAATTTCATGAATCAAGAATCACGGCTAGCATCCCCCAAAGTATTTCCATTGATCTGTCCGGAAGATTGTGAAGCAGCAAGATATTCTGCTCCTAATTTACGAAGAATCGGACCATATACCCCATCTTCCAAACGTGCATCGGCTGCTCCGTCACAATCAGCCATTCATTACTTGCCTCCTTTACCGACACTTCATCCTCCTGAAAGAAATCAAACACAACAGCATCCTCCTCCTCCTTCTCATCGACAACAACAACAGCCAGCAACACTATGTCAGTCATGTCGGACGTCTTTTGCTGGTGTTAGTCAAGATCTAGAACACGCCTATCTCCATTACCATCCTACTCCTTCTTCATTGCATATGTATCCAATAACAACAGCAACAACAACAATGCATTCTCCTTCTTCCACACTATCTCATTATCATCATCCGACTCACGAGCAGTCTTCTTCTCTCTGTTGTGGCAGTAGTCATCCTTACCATACTCATCCTCATGCTCATGCTCCTCCTCCTCCTGTACCACCTCTTCCTTCTTCTTCTTTTCATTCCTGTCAGGCCAATGTCTTTTCGCCACCTTTGATGCATTCCCAACCGAGACGCGTAGCATCCTTAGCAGCAAGAGCAGCAGCAGAAGAAGAAGAAGAACAACCCTATCGCACGATCAAGAAAAAGAAAATCGCCCTTGTTCGAGGGAACCTTATTCTCGACTGTCCTGTGCCGGCACGGTTACTGGAGACCAGTGCACGAAAAGACAAGGAATTCTGTCAGATGCGGTATTCGGCTGTCACATGCGATCCGGATGATTTTGCCTCGAGTGGTTATACGCTCCGACCTCAATTGATGGCACGTCAGACCGAACTTTTTATCGTCATGACAATGTATAATGTAAAATATGAATAGTAAGAAGAAGGAACGTTTCCACTTAACTTTTTTTTTCTTTTTAATTTTTGCAATAGGAGGATGAAGTATTATTTTGTCGAACGATGCATGGCGTGATGAAGAATATTGCTCATCTTTGTTCTCGATCGAGATCTGCATTATGGGATACGGATGGATGGAAAAAGGTCGTGGTGTGTATTGTAGCCGATGGAAGAAAAAAATGTGATCCACGTGTATTAGAAGTATTGACAGCCATGGGGGTCTATCAAAAAGGCATAGCCAAGAATGTAGTGAATAACAAACCAGTCAAAGCCCACTTGTATGAGGTAAAAGTTCTTTTTTCTTTTTTCTTATTTCTTGTTCCCTTCTGTCTTGGTGATTTTCTTTAACCTGCAACGTGTTCCCTTTTTTTTTTTTTATTTTCTTTTCATTTGCTTGTAGTATACAACCCAGTTATCCATTGATTCGGATCTTCAGATCAAAGGCCCTGAACGTGGCATTGTCCCGGTCCAAATCTTATTTTGTCTCAAGGAACAAAATGCCAAAAAAATCAATTCGCATCGATGGTTTTTCAATGCTTTTGGCCAGGTCCTACAACCCAATATTTGCGTCTTACTCGATGTCGGAACGCGTCCGGGCAATAGCTCGATCTATCAATTATGGAAAGCGTTTGATACGAATAAAAACGTGGGCGGCGCCTGTGGCGAGATCTGTGTAATGAAAGGCACTGCCTGTGTCGGTCTTTTGAACCCCCTGGTGGCGGCCCAGAACTTCGAATACAAGATGTCCAACATCTTGGATAAACCCTTTGAATCCGTCTTTGGGTATATCAGCGTCCTTCCCGGGGCGTTTTCCGCTTACCGCTACGCAGCCCTACAGAACGATAGCCATGGTCAGGGTCCATTGCAGAAATATTTTCTGGGAGAATATCAGGAAGGAGGAGGAGGAGAAGAAGAAGAACAGGGAGGAGGCAGGAAAACCAGTCCTCCTCATCGCCCGACGGACATTTTTGGGGCCAATATGTATCTTGCGGAAGATCGCATCCTGTGCTTCGAATTGCTCGCCAAGAAACATCAACGGTGGGTGCTCCGTTATGTCCAAGCGGCATTCGGCGAGACGGATTGTCCGGATCAATTACCGGAATTCATTTCGCAGCGTCGTCGATGGTTAAATGGGAGTTTCTTCGCGGCTGTCTATTCCCTTTGGCATTTTCCCCGGATTTGGAGTACGGATCATTGTGCTGGTCGAAAATTGGCGCTGAGTCTGGAGTTTCTCTTTAATTTCTTTAATCTGATCCTGAGCTGGTTTGGGATGGTAAAAATTTCGTTGGATGAAAACGTTTGAGAAGAGAGGAAAGAAAGAAAGAAAGATCTAATAACCTGTCTCTCTCTCTTTTTATATTCTGGCTTTTTTTTTATTTAGGCCAATTTCTATCTTACGTTTTACTTTGTTACTCAGTCCTTAGCTGATCCTGAGGTGGATCCTTTTGGTGATGGATGGGGTAACCGGATTTTCCAGACCTTACGCTATCTCTACATGTTTCTGTTTATTGTCACTTTTATCTGCTCTCTTGGTAATCGACCCCAAGGGTAAGTCCAACCTAATGATTTCTTGCTAGGAAAAGAAAGGACTAAGATAGAGAGGCGCACACATCTTCCATCGTTCTGTAGATCAAAATGGATGTTCATTATTGCGGTTTTGGCGTATGTGGTCATCATGGGATACACAACCTTTGCAGGCATTTGGTTGTCGTACAAAAGCATCCTTAAGGCCTCCCAGGTGGCGGGTTGGGCAGAGGATGACCTGTTAGGCCAAGTGAAGATCCTGTTAGCCCAACCTGGCATAAGGGATATGATTCTTTCTATGCTGTCCACCTATGGTCTCTATATCCTCTCCAGTCTCCTCTACCTAGATCCCTGGCATATGCTGACGAGTTTTTGCCAGTATCTCTTATTACTGCCAACGTACGTCAATGTTTTGAATGTGTATGCTTTTTGTAATACACATGATGTGAGGTAAACCAAAGAAAAAAGAAAAAAATTGTTCGTGTGTTCTTTATCAACTTCTTTTTCACAGTTGGGGGACCAAAGGTGATAATTCCTTGGAAATCGATCTTGGTGTGGCCAACAAGACAAGAGGGCCAGAAGGAGGCATGGAAACCGTGGAAGTGGAATTAGCAGACGAATCTGGATGGATAGACCGTGATTATGACGAAGCCATAGAGAAACTTAAAACCAGACCGGATGTAGTAAAGCAGGTACGAAAGTGAAAAATATGGAACAAGAAAGTTTTTTCTGTTCCTTTCCCTAACCCCCCGGTTTCATATACTTCCATCAGAGTCGACCTCTGAAAACGAAGCAGGAAGATTATTACAAGGGATTCAGGACACGTTTGGTGTTGATCTGGATAGGATCGAATGCATTACTTGTGCTTTTTGTCACAAGTAGTAATTTTCGAGCTTTATTACAACAACAACAGCACCAGCAGATGACGACAAGCACGCCGGAAACGATCGGGGTTGCGTATACCGGTTTTCTTCTTTGGACGGTGACGGCGACGGTGGCCTTTCGCTTTTTTGGAAGTGTTGTGTTCTGTCTATTGAAATGCATCCGATAGAAATTCCAAAGTCCGTTCGGCTGGAAAACCATGCGGGAAATATCGCCCCAGCCAATGGATATGCTCCATTTGCTATGACACATAACAAAAAATGAACTTTAATCGTTCGAACTGAACAACAACAATGGTCGGGATTTTCATAGCACTGATCCTTTCAGCCAATCATCAATGTGCATTGGCAATGATTCATCGCTGAACGAGCCACTCGGCTTGAAGTTTCCCACACAGACTAATGAGGAGAGAGCCAAAAAAAATAAGATGTCTTTTTTTTTCTTATGTACACCAACAAAAAGAGATTTAATATGTACAAAATGCCAAAAAAAAAAGATAGAGTAAAATAACGAGACAAAGAGAGTAAAAAATAAAGGGAAAGAGGTGAAGAGAGACAGAGAGGAGCTTAATCTACACGAGACAAGAGGGGCTATTGGAGGCGTTCACGACAGACCATCGACCGGCATCGCAATTGACCAGAATATCACAACTCAAGGCCTTGCCGGAATGATAGACCATTCCATCTTGCCGGGCCAATAAGAGCGGTAATTCCAATGTGCGCCGACCATTGGGTTCGGAAACAAGGAGATCATGGTTGGCCACTAAGAGATCATGAGTCGGCGGAAGTTCGATCATCAGATGTTGAGGTCCAGTACGTCGTTGCACGGTGAGTGGACCATGTGTACCGAGCCAGCAGTCAAGAAGGCGTGGGGTGGGGGCGGCCTGGATAAGATGGCGACCGACAATTTCAAGTGTGTGAGACGAGGCGTGGTACTGGATGGAGGTCAGGATCGGGAACGGAGTAATCGAACGTGAAGGCGAAGGCGGAGGAGAAGAAGGTCGGGAATTCATTTTCGTCACCCCAGCAGCCTGCTCCTGTTCAGATTCAACTATCATGTTGTTGTTCATTTCGTCGCTGTTACTGCTACTGATGCAGATCGTGTTGTTGTTACTATTATTGTTGTCTTCATACGTAAATGTACGTTCAAACTTGGCGATGCCCACAATGGTCCAGCATAAATAATCATCCACTTCTTCATGGGTAAGATCCAAACTGGATTTATCGGGATGAACAAGACGTGAACGTGCAAAGTCCAACCAAGCACTGGTGTTGTTGCATCCATTTCCATCACCATCGCAACTTTCGTTCATCGTCCCTGCTGCGCTTAGATACACCGGCTGATCTTTGACGGACGAAGCAAGTTGAAGGGCAATCTTTTGCATCTGACTGACGGGACCAAAAGCACAGGAAGCAATTCTGCCTTTATCCACCTTACGGATGATCATTGGGGGAGAAGCCACACCTGTTTGACAATCCTTGAGAATGATCTCGGTACCGTAATTAATCGGAATAGCCGCGGTGGATGTCGGATGGTGTGTCGGTGTCGGACGTTGTTGTTGCTGTTGATGTTCGCCATCAGCATGGGAAACGGTTGTTGTTTCATTAGAATGATTGCTGCTGCTTCCTTGTTGTTGGTTGGGTTGTCGTACGATGATAATATCAAAGGGTGACCATGTTGAGTTTTTTGCGCATAGTTGATTATCCTCGGTGGTCATGTATTTGGTTCGTACTGTCTGAGAGTTGATTCGGTTGAAGAGAGAAACAGGGGCATTGGCTAGGATGCAGGTCGACACATTGCGGGCCTTGGCTGTCTTTTTTGACGGTTTTGAGATGATCGAGATGGGGTTGGACATAAATGTGGCGTAAGGTTGTGTGGGTGGAGGAGACGGTCGGGGGCTCATCGTTTGCTGACTGTCGGGTGGGTGATCCGTTTCCTCGTTAGGAGAATGTAGGCTGACACGAAGACAGAATTGCTTGGCCTTTGCTGTGCCGGTGACATGAAGATATTTGAAACTGCCGCACATATTTTCATCCAGCATTGCACGTTGCTCCAGAGGTCGTTCGTTGTTGTTATTATTGTTATTGTTATTATTACTGTTGTTATTTGCTTCGCATACCACGGCCATGGAGACCTGTGGCTTTCTGTCAGAGCGGTCGTTGGCGTTTTTCAGGATGACCAAGGGAGGAGGACAAAGAAAGCGTTTTTCAGAACCGTACGATTTTTGGGCGACAGATGCATGTAGACAGGTGACGGTGGTCATGCTTTTTGTGGGTGTTGCTGCAGAAGAAAGGGTTGTTTCCATCTTTTCACGTATACATCGGCGTATTTTTGTTGAACGTTCGGTATCCAGATGATTATCGTCCAGTCGCCGTTTTGGCATGCTTGTTTCGGTTGGTACCGAGGGAACCTGGTAACGTGTAGAAATGGACATCTGTTGTCTGTCACCATTGGAATCCAAAAGGGATTCTATTGACATTGAGCTGTGAGTGGTAGGATGATGTTGAGGATCTGGTAGATGAATGGGTTGTGCTTGATCAATAGCACTTAGCAATGAATCCATGGGGGATAACCCTATGAATTGTATTTTTCTACTAGAACCAAAGACTTGTTCTGATATAATGTGAGAACGGTGTTCCATAATTTTGGGAGGTCGAAAATCAAAAGAGAAAGAGAAAAAAGAAAAAGAATTGTAACTCCTTTTTTTCTTTCTGATCCCCTCTCTCCCTTTGCTTTTATATAAAACCCCATCTCAGCAAACTTTTTTTTTTAGGCAATAGACCGAAAATGGAATTGATAAGATGCTGTTTGATCTTATCACGTGCGAAATTCGCACTGAGCTTCGATTTTCCCACCGATTTTCCCAGGAGGGTTTTTGCGGGTGCGACATTTTTTTAACGCAACAGCAAAAAAAAAAACCAAAAACCTTAGTTCGCTTGTCTTTTTACACAAAAAGCAAAATGCACGACGCAGATACATGCAGGAGTCCTTTTCTCTGTTTCCTTTTTTTTCCCTCTTTTTTGATTCGGCAACATAAATGGGAGAAAGTGTCTTACAGACCAAGTCCTTACAGATTTTTTTTCTCTTACTTTCATTGAAGAAAAAAGCAAGACAGTAAAAATAAATAAAAAAAATCGAGTGAAAAGGGTCATGTAGTGATTACTAAATAGAGTAATGATAAGCAACTCTGTTTTCATTGCCTTTTGGCTAACTTGACAGGCTTAACGCATGTGACAAGGGAAATTTGGTTTACCGCATATGGAGGCCATCTATTTTAACCTGATCACGCTCCTCTCATAGCAACAAAGTACTTTCTTATTTCGGTCGCGTGGGAAATGAATGCAAGTGAAAAACATGAGTTGCTTTTTAATGATTTTTGGGTATTTTTGGTTTCAGACAAGCGATAGGACTTATGTCGTCATTTTATTCCATAATTGCTCCAATAGTTATTGTAGTAGTATTTCTTTGAAGACTATCAAGATAGCAAAGAAAACGTAGTTGTTCCATTTGAAGTTGACTTTTTTCATGGGAGGACAAGGTCTGACAAAAAAGAAAGAGAACAGATAAATAACATCAACCCATTAAACATGATTAAGTAAGTCTTTTTCTTTGTTACCTCGAAATGACGATCATATTCATCATCTAACCATGCGATATACCTCCTGATAGCCATGCTTTGTTCTTTTTCATTCAAGATACTTGGACCAGCAGATGGCATGGGCGGTGGCCAACGCTCCGTTAAACTAGGTACTTTGCTTTCCAGGGCTGCCCAATGATTACATTGGTCGATCCAGAGACGCATCTGACGCTCTGACCCACAATCAAATAGATAGAGACCATTGACCAATTTCAGCAAGAATACATGTGGTCCTGCCTTCTGATCCACCTGAGCCAATGTATGTCCAAGATGAATTTCAATGCGCCTGTTCTTTTTTGGAATGAAAAAGAGAGACACGCAGAGAGAGAGAGAGAGAGATGAGAAAGGGTAAGTTCTTTTTTGCACATATACACACACAATCTCTCTTCCTTTCTTGCCAATCCTCCTCTTCCTTATTTTCCCTACTCCCCTCTTTTGTTTTTTTTTCATAAGTCGATTCACACTATTTCTTTCTATCTTTCTTTCACTCCCACCCCCCGTCATTTATCGAGTCTGACATGATTGGTGTAGAGTGAAAATGTGCAACCTACCAGATGACTTTCACCGACCGTGCGGTGGCCGTAGATACTGAGATAACCCCGGTCAAGGATGACCCAACATACCTGCCAATCATCCTCCGCTTTTCGAAAAGCCAATGGTCCTTCACGATAAGGCCCTTGTTTCTCACGATATTTAGGTCGCAATTTCGTCCAAGAACTTCTTCTTTTTTGTGAAACTGTATCACCTGATGGAAATGAGGTTCTGCCAGCAATATCCTAAATAAAATAACGTACAAGACTTTACATATTAAAATAACATAAACGAAAATAAGGAGTTTTTTTTGGGGGGAAAGGGAAAATGAACAATGTCTCTCTCTCTCTTTTTTTTTTTACGCTTTGTTACTTTACCCCATTCATTCGCGAAAGTAACACCGAGAAAAGGCTCCGTTGTTTGACAGAGAAATACAATTCCTAAATTTAGTGTGTCCATCTACATCAATATTCCTATAGTGTCCCATCTCTTTTTTTTTTCACCTGCAGATAGTTTCTCATTTGTTCTTGCATTTCACCTGACATATCATCCTCATCATCCTCATCACCATTCGCACTATCATTGCTTAACTCGTGCGTGTCACACAGTTTTCTCATGGTCCATTCACAGAACAGGCTACAAGTCATTTGCGCACTTTGATGAACATGAAGCTCAATATCCAGAAACACAAGTGATTGAACCACCATCAACACACAATCTACAATATTGCTTATTTCAACATTACTATTTAATCAAAAACAATAATGGAGCCCTCTTTTCCTTTTGTTTTCTTTTACTTTACCTTGATCTTTCAATGGCTCATAAGGATTACATTCATGATATCGATAAGAAAATGCCTTTAGAATATCCTCCAATCCATGAATCTTTCTGCTGATCCATATTTTAGAGCATAACTCTCTATAAAATTAAAAAGAAACAAAGAAATGGAGAGAGAGGGTTTATTATCATCATCACTAACTTGACAACCCTCCTTTCCTCTCTCCTTCTTTCTCTCTCTCTCTCTTTGTTCTTTTCCCTGGGAATAGCAAAACACGCCTTTTCATCCTCTTTTCCTTTTGAAATACTGGTTTACCTGAATGCATCATCTAATCGCCATCCTGAAAAGTCAAAAGCAGCAAACCGTTTCTGTTCCTTGACTTCTTCCTTCGTTTTCTCTTGGTCATGGTTCACCACGTTCCGAAAATCTTGGAATAGCTCTGAACCTCTCCAGAGCTCTTTGTTAGTACCAAATAAGTCGGAAAAATCCACTTTGAAAAGGGATTGTCTTCGCCATGCAAGCAGTTCAGCTGCCACATCCTTGTCCATCCCGCCAAGCCATGAATCATCCGAAAAAATCTCATCCGCCATGGCCTCATCCGAACTTTGGTTCATGTCCTCCGCTGTCTCGTAGCCGTCGCTGTTCACCTCGAGGGTCCATGGGGCCACTTCCTCAGACCCATGGTGCTCATTCGGGCCATCATCCGTTTTCTCTGCCGTCTCGGGTACAGCTGGGCGCAGCTGCGGGGTTTGAACTGTAGCCGTGGTGGTGATACAGCAGGCCTCATTATCCAAAGGGATCATCATAGGCCGGTCGTCAGCAGGCTTTTTCACACACAAGTTAATTACGCTCCAACCATCCGTATTTCTTTTTTCCTTGTATCATCCCACAAACATTTGGTTTTTACTTGGTTGAACTTACGTTGATTCTTTTTACTGATTTCCACGTACTCTTCTTTTTGAATTTTGTTGAGGTTTTTTTTTATTTTTTTATATAAAAATATATATGTGTTCTTTAGAACTTTTTGTTTCTTTTTTATCACTCATTCTCACGTGCATCAAAATATTTACATACCCTCTTAGCCGTGCTCTTGGCTGATCTCCCATGAGTCAGGCCTGGATTCGGTCGGGTCCGGAAATCCAATCCTTTAAGGGTAGTGACAACGGAAGACGAAGACGAAGAAGAACCCGATGAAGTAGTAGAAGTGGAAAGAGATGGTGGTATAGTGGAACTCATCATAATAACAGCATTGAAAAAGAAAGGGAAACGAAAAAAAAAGAAAAGCTAATATAGCCCACAACGCGTTTCTCTTTCAGTAATAATAAGAGAAAGAGGGAAAATCTCGTGAAAATAAACGGACCTAACCAAACCTTAATTGGCCCCGACAGCCAAAGAGAAAGCGCTTGTGCTGCACACACATAACCACAAACTACAAATAGAACGTCTGATGGCCCAAGTTGTCAAAAGTGGCACATAACATTGATGTCAGCAATGACTTGCAAAAAGCTGCTAAGTTATCCCTTGAGCTTTGTTGAAACAAAGTGCATTGCATGATCTAACCAAGTCGCGGTATTTTAGCGGTTTGTTTCTCTTTTTTTGTTCTTCTCTTTTGAGGTTTCGCCATGACCATACTCCCTGTCATTGACATGATAAAGTCATGACGAGGAAGTACCATCAGTATGCCGCGCGACTAGTTGGATCCGAGCAAGGATCAGCACGAATGAATAATGAACATTCATTTATCAAAGCAATATTCATATACTGTTTCGATCAATGTAGGATGTTTTCAATGCAATTGCGAAAGATACTGTTTTATTTCGAATTTATCAATAATATCAATCTTAGCATGGATTGAAAGTATGAACAAATGCTAGAACTAGTGGCATGATGTAAACAAAGGGAAAAACCTAGACAAGCAATTTCTTTGATTAGACAACGTTGCCGTTTTAGTCCACTCTCTTTTTCTTTGAAACAACTGCCGAGATCCACGCTCTCTCAAAAAATGGATTGAAAAGCAATTTTCGTGTAAGCTATTTAACCGCACGGAGTCTTTGGAATATATCATTTACATATGATAGACACTGCATGGCCACACGATGAAAACATATTGGAAAGTGAAAAGAGCAAAGGAAAATATTGTTATTATGCCCGGAAATCTGCAATCAGCGTTCCGTCGTCGATATAAGATCGTCCTTGACACGATCTTAGCAACAAGCAAGCCCAGCAAGAGCGACACGAGGAGAACTATCGTACCCGATATTCCAGGCAACTGGACTGGACGGCGAGCTTTCGCTCGTGAGGACGCCAGCTCCAGGGTTGTATATCTGCCAAAGGGTTGGGTCCTCACCAATTCCTGACTCAGAGCCTTCTCTAAGGAGGTTGAGGAAGTGCATCCGAAAGCTGCTTTTCATGAAACTAAAATTCTGTTATCCAAGCCAGATGGCATCTTAATCCAGCGCAGTCACATGCTAAAAAGAATGCTCGCCTTTTGGAAACAACAATCAACCAAAAAGCGAAGGATGTCCAAGCGCAGAGCTCAGTTTATGCAGAGGACATCATCTTCGGACGGCAGTCTCGTTGAGTAAGTATCATGGATATACATTTATGCGTTGTCAAATTATACGGACATAGGTACGAATCGTTAAGAAAAGAAAGCAAATGCCACAGTTTCCATTTTGTATGAAATCAATTTTTTCTTATATATATTAAACATCCTTAAACAAGTCTCCCACCTCTTGATCACTCACTCCTCCACTACTGGTTGACTTGATATCTTCTTCGTCCTCCTCCTCCTTTGCGTCTATTTCCATAGGATCTTCGGCATGATGATGGGCAACGGTCCGCCTTTTCTTATTGGCTGCTGCAGGTGGTGGCACATAGGATCTTCCCCGATGATTTGGTAACTTTGGCGGTATCTGAAATGAAATGGAGAGGAGAATGATACGCTTCTTGTTTTTCTTTTGCATATGGCCCAAACACACATCGCCATCAACCCCAAAGGGAAGACGTCGTGGGGAAAAAAGAAAAAAAGGTTCAGCTTACCCTGAAGAAGTATTGCGTATCCTTCATTGTGCATTTACGTGCACCACGTCCTATTTGAGAATACTTTTTTCGTCGCTCATGAATGGGATCCTTCTCCGCTTGATAGTAAAATAAATCTTCCTTAGGTGATCCATCCGCCGTCTTGCCTCTTCGCTCAATTCGACCAATAAATATCGCTTCCTTAACCAATGCCAAAACCTCGTCAGAAGATACCATCTTTAGTCGATCCACAATCTCCCGAAGGGTCATCGATGTCTTTCGTGAACAAGCTAAAAAAGAAAACAGGAAAAAAAAACATGAGCCCAGTCAATACAACAGCGACGAGGTTTTTCTATTTACCTAGAATTTTGACAATGGAATCCATCAGATCAAAAGATGCAGCTTCTTTGGCCATCCTCAATTCCGACGAACTTTTTGCTACAGCTACTGTTTCTTTGGATAGTGATATCGGTGTGCATGTGGGTACAGACGATGATGAAAGGGACGAGGGTGATACGGATGATAATGATGATGATGATGATGATGATAATGATGTTGCTGCGAGTGGTCGTTGTTGCTCTTGTTGCTTATTATTCTTCTTCTTATGTTTCTTATCTTCTTCTTCTTCTTCTTCTTCTCCTGATTTCTCCTCTGCTGCCCCGTCTTCTGTCGGCCCGAGGAAAATCAATCGAGTGCCAAGGATCTCTATCGTCGTTCCCTCGATTAATGGTACATGTTCCCCTGCAACAAAAACAATCCGATCAATCAATGCACCATTGGGAGATAAGATGGTCAGCTCAAATCCGTCCAACTGGGGTTTGTGCTCGATTGCTACATGTTGTCTGGATACTCGTTTGTTACTCCTGCCGATCTGAACTGTCGCGTTATGACCTCTTCCTACAGTGGTCCGCACGCACTTTGAACCTCGTATAAGCACCGGCTCACTATCTGGTGCTGCCGCGTGAATATGGGCGACCAGGCCAGGGTCTATCTGAAGATATGCTGCTTGTGCCTCGAACAGTTGAGAACGTTTTCTATGCGACTTTTGCAACGCTTTCGGAGCTAATGAAGCATTAGCCATTCAATGGAATGGACAACGAAGTAACCTTTTTTACCTGTTGTTGTGTTGGTGGCGATGGAGGTCGTCGTCGTCATGGTCATCACGGAAAACCAAAAAGAAGCACCAAAATAAAAACTGTGAAAAAAAAAGTGCTACCTTTTTGAGTGTCGGTGTGATGCGGGTATCGGACCCATTGACCCCGCCCTGCAGTGGCGTGACTTGAAAACGGTAAGTTTTTGCCTCGATACAAAAAAAGAACAAAAGGGAACGGACGGACCGAGCAATAAGAGAGTGACGGAGAGAGAACACCAAGATCAAACAAAAGAGAAAAGCAAAAAATATAGGTTAAATTTGTTCCTTTATCATTTCTGCAAAATATATCGGTGTTCGTAGACTGATCCATCTGGGGGGAATTATGGCAGATAAGGTACGATTGAACAGAATAAAAAAGAAAAAAAGGATACCATTCAAGAATCCGAAGCTCAATACCCTGAGAATCAGGGGCCCTCTTCTATCGTAAGACAGTGACGTACAAAAGTTTGTGGCGTCCCACAGACCAGAAAGAAAACAAACGCAGGAACCGCAATACAGCTTTTCTCTTTTTAGACCGAAAAAAGGAAAAAGAAGATGACACCCGTCTGTTCCGAGCATGCTCCGAAGAATACCACAAATTTAAAGTGCAGATACCAAGATGCTTCCTTCCTTATTGGGTATCGTTTAATGTTGGTACGCCTTTCAAGATGGAGCTGATAAAAGAAACATGGAACGAATTGGCGAAGATGTAGTAGCATAAGTAAAAAACCAAGGCAACTCTGAAGACACGGCCGTGTTTACTTTTTGTGTTGCCATAACAGGCACTTGCTGATACTATTCCTATACTATGAGACGTTGTAATGAAAAATGAATGAATTACGTTTCGATATCAAATCAATGCTGTATCCAAAAGCAATAATATCAACCGGCAAGTCTTCATATGCCCTTCTAACCGAAAAAAAGTATCCACATCCCCCCGAGAAGTAATCACGTTGAACCCAATATCATCAGGTAGTTAGAATGGCTCTTGTCAAAGATCTTTGCATATAACTCGGTTTATGCTAAATCCGGATTTCTTCGTTTCTCCCTCCCCCTCTCTCCTCGATCTAACTAATACTTCAAAAGAAAACCAAAGCAATACTAAAAAAAAAGAAATAATACAAGTGGTGTTTTCTGTATCTCTCTCCTGTGTTTTTTATTGTACAAACATGGGTCAAAGATACTTTGTCTTTTTCTTTGCTTTATACGATGGATTGGGCCTATCCAGCTTATTTCTCCTATAGATAGATAGAAAATGTCAAATCTTTTTTTCTATGCCAATCATGCTGTTATCTCTTTTATTAACTTACGGGAATTTCGACCTCACCAGCATCAATGGCATCGCAAAGGTCCTTGGGGCTCTGACCGTCGACAGTGCAACCAACAGAGTTGGCAGTACCAAGAATCTCCTTCACAGTACCCTTGAGCTCACGAGCATAAGACTTGAAACGCATGGTGCGGGCGATTTCAATAACGTCATCGAGCGAGATGTTACCGCTGTGCTTGACTGAAATAAAACATAAAAAGTGAGCCAACATGCGCTTTTCCCCCCCATTTTTATAAAATAAAAAACTTACTGTTCTTCTCCTTCTTGCGGTCTCTTGGGGGTTCCTTCAAGGCCTTGATGACCAAGGAGGAGGCGGAGGGCACAACGGACACCTGAGCTTGACGGTTCTGGATGGTCAATTGGACAGTGACACGGAGACCCTTCCAATCCTTGGTGCCCTTGGCGATGTCTTCACCGACCTTCTTGGGGGAAAGACCCAAGGGACCGATCTTGGGAGCAAGAGCACTGGATGCACCAACTTCACCTCCTACAAAATGACTCGATGTTCAATGAATCTGTTCTCTCTCGCTTTCTCTTTTTTTTTTTCCGCTTCGTCGTTTTTTGTTTCTTTTTGTCTTTCAATTTACCGGTGGCGCGAAGGTAGATGATCTTCACCTCATTGGGATCGAATTTGGGAGGCATCTGTGAAATAAAGAAGGATCAGATACGGTCATCTTCTCTTGTGGGTGTTATCGGATGGATGCCGGATGCATACCTTTAGACTGAAAGGAGGGAACTCACATTTGTGCTGGGGACTCTCAAATGGGGATTGCCAGGCGACCGGTGGCGGAGGTTGAATTGAGGGACACCCGGCTTGAGCATCTTGCCGTACAAGAAAATCTCTCTAATTCCCGCACCTCAAGGCACTATGCTACTTGGATGTGAACAATCCGCTTGCCCATAGACACCATGCTTCCAAGTTGCATTTTTACTCTCCGTGCCCTTATAGAATGACTGCCAGCACACGATGCAATAACCAGCAGATTCCCTGCAATATATCAAAAATAAATAGGGTTTTGTCCGACCCGGATTTACTGAATTTTTTGAATTACGTTTACGATGCCCGCATATCCAAAGTTTTGCAGTCCATTAGATAAATGATATATCTGCATTGAGTTTTGAGATGCATTATGGTTTGAAGGGCTGTCCCTCTTTAGCTTGGATTGGAAAATGTTCTCTTCCTTTTATACACCATTAAGTTCCTGTCGAATATCTCAAATTGACCAAATTACAACGTCTATGAACCGTAAATGTATCTATGTTTTGCAATGGACGTTTTAATTGGATTTTTTCGGTCATTTACGGCTTGCTTCGCGTTAGTCCGTATGCATGTATTTTATTCTTTTCCTTGTAGTTAGCTCATCCCATAACGGTAAATTTCAACTATACCTATTTTCCGCGGTTTCCCTTTCTTTAATTATGCATGCAATTGCTTCCTTTAATTCATCTATCAATGTAAACTGCAAGAGCGGCATCATAACGACGAATTGGCAAGGTGTAAGAGCAGCTTTTTTTTCCTTTTTTTTTGCTGTTCATGGCTATTTGCTTGGCTCTTCAGTCTGACCCTGAATTAGGTGTCTATGATTGGAACTGGTCTCGTTTCGTTTAAATTCGCGGTGGAGGAAAAATAGCACGAGCGTGCATAACTTTACTGGACGACAATGAATCCCGCTAGTGCTTTACGAAAGAAAGCCGTCGGTGGCGATGCTTTTAGAAGAAAAGATAAGGACAAAGAAAGGGGTCAGGGGCTACGCACGTCACCAGGTTCATTACATCAGCCCACGGCTACAGCGAGATCAAGAGCCCCTGGTAACTTCCCCATGCCAGCCGGTCCTGTGACATTAGATATCCATCGATTCGCAGACGAGAATTGGCAAGCAGAAGATTGTATGCTTTTTGTAAAGCTTGAGCAAAAAGAAAAAACAGAGAAGAAAAGCAATAAGCCAGATCGATTGACCAACATCTATATTTTCATCCAGATGTCAGCCGTACACTTGCCAGCGCTAATGAAGAAGTCATCCGCGGCTTCCACAAATCGCTTGTCGAGGCAAAGCATGTCGTAGGTGGCGATTTGCAACGCAATGTCTACCGAAATTACACGGAATTTGTCACCATCTCCAAAGAAGTGTCAAACTTGGACAGCGACGTATTACATCTTAAAAACTATCTTAATGAATTACGAAGTATTTGGGAGGGATTTGCGGCGACAGCCAACGCATCCGATGAAATGGTTCCGGCTAGTAAGTAAAAATAAAAAAAAAAAAGGGCAGACGAAAACACACGAAAAGACAATTGGGAGGATAGAGAGAACAAAAAAGAGGACGATTCTTGCATTATTGACGAGCATTATCTCTAAATCTGAAAAGATACGATGGATCTTAACAAATCCATTCTACCACACCGAAAACGCAGCGATTTTATGCCTACGGATATGCAGAGCATTTACCGAGCACAGATTATGGATCTTTGGGAAAACGTAGCAGGATCCCAGGTAAAGCGGATAATGGACATTGCCTATTGTAAAAAAAAAAGAAGGGAGAAAAAAACCATGCAAAGAGCCTTGTTCGAACTGACAGCCGGAATACTTGCTCCTCTAGAGATTCGTATCGTACACGCCAGACCGACACATCATTCGTGAATGCATCAATTTTGTCGAACTCGATCCTCAGACATTACGACCTCTGCAGGCAGTTCATCTTATTCTTCTTAACGATTGTCTGCTTGTCGCCTCACAGAAGAAACGGTCCATGACCAACAAATACAAATTAGTCGCCGAAAATTGCTATAACTTGCAAGACATGGCGATCATCGATATCAAGGATTCACCTGGTCAGCACACAATGTTAACCTATGGAGCGGGCCTCAATTGATACATAAGTATAGAATTGAATAATGCGTTTAAGGTGGTGGTATACCCAAAAACAATCCTATACCGGTCGGAGCGTCCTGAAGACAAACATGGTTTGCTGCATGCGTACCATTTAGTGATGGATAGCAACGAGGATCAACAGCAAGAGTTTCTCTCCTCAGGTAAAATCCAAAGCTCTACTTAGCCCTTCTATTGAACCGCTGACATCAATACAATCACTTCTTGGGATCTAGGTCCTCAGGTAACATATCCTGTTTAAAATGAAGAGGCTAAAGATAATGATGGATCTGCCTTATCAGGACACGTCTCCAAAGCAAGACGCAAGGAAACCTGCTGATTTCAACATAAGTGCAGCCGATCAAAGATGGCTCACAAGTCTCCCAGATGAGCTAGAGGTGATGATTGCTCTTCGCGAGTTTGAAGAGGCTGTGGGTTGTATAGAGAGAGGTATAGATATCGGCATCATTTTTAGTTCACCGTTGTGTAACAAAATGATTTACCAAAGCACGAGCCGTATTAAGCGAGTGTCACAAGGATGCACCCTTCTTACGAGACACGCAGGCGTGTGTGAAGAAATACACGGATTCATTGTGTACCCTGATTTGCCACGATCTTAGCAACACATTGCTTACGAAGCTTCAATTCCAAAGATACGTTGGATGGTTATTACGTTTGGATAAAGGCAAACAGGTAAACATAAATGGTTATGTTCATTATTGGTATGTATGAAAGATATGCTCTTATTCATTGGATAGGCTCGAGAAGTCTTTCTAGCGACACGATCCTTGATCATTAAGAAAAGAATAAGGTACTGTATAAGTAACGGAGAGTGTTGTTTTTCGTTTCTATTGGTCGTCTAACGATAGACGGTGATAGGCAACTTGTCTTTGAGGGAGATATCACCACTTATATCGGTGAACTTGCTCTCGTTGTGTTTACGTTGATACGGAACACATGTGAGTGGTATCGCGATTCCTTCAAACAGAATGAAATGGCCTCCGGATTCGTGACATGGATCCGAGAACAGACCGAAATCTATGCGGAGATATACAAGAGACAAGTATTCAGCAACAGCCAATTGAACTGTCAGCTTATTGCGCATTGTTTCAAATCAACCCTTGACCAGTGTGGCATTGTAAGAATTTAAGAAAAGAAATGAAAAGGAAGGAAAGTCTGAGAAACTGACGGGTTAACGATGTATAGCTTCGCAAAGTTGGGCTTGATCTTAAATTTCTTCTGGAAGACTTGTTTCTGGAAGATGTTAAATCGACGATTATCGCCTACGAGAACAAGAATACAGACAAAGTGGAGAAGTTTGCCAAATCAGATAATTTCATGCTTGTATCCAATCAGAATCTAGGTAATTAGACCGATTCGCTATCAACGAACTGTGCATTTACATTGTGCTTAATGTAATCGGTGTAAAAAAAAAAGGTACTGATGTCAGGGTGACCTCAAGTGTCGTGAGCTTCTACAACCTTCTCATGAAGTTTGTAAAAGACATCTGTCTTATTGCCAAGCTTCAGGTTAGGTTTCTTTTATAGACGATATCAACGAGTCTCTTATATTATTCTAGTTATATGACACGGTGGTGGGAAGTATATCTAGACTGACGGAATTCTACCTGCAGACTATGCTTAGCGAATCTCAGAACAGAGGTTCTGGGAAGGAGCAGGTAAAAACACGTACTAGAGATAGAGAGATAGAGAGATACGAAAGGAGGGGCTAATCTATTAATCCAACTGCAAAATCAATAGCGATCGATAGCATTAACGAATGTTTCCTTTGTGCTCGATAATATCATTCCAAACGTTTCTTCGGAACTGAACGTAAGGATAGGTTTTGTGTAAAAGGGGAACGTTAATATCTATTTATTTATTTTTTGTTTTTGCAGTACCATTTTGATCGTCCGATTCCTGAACTTGATTCGCTTCGCGCAAGACTAAGAGGACATATTACCAATCCGAATAACGCTTATCATGCATAGTTTGGGTTTGATGGGGACGGAGTTCGGACACAACTGGCTGCAAAAGATGGTGTGTTTGCCTATCTGTGTTTATGTGTATAGACTCTTATCTTTTCTCTCTTTATTTCATCATTCTAAATCAAAAGTAAAAGGAATTTCGTTGCTTTCCAAATCTTTTTGAATGGGGTTGAGGCCAAAGAAAAAAAACAAGGAGGGGCGAGATAAAAGAGAGACAGAGAGCCAGAGTGGGAAAAGAGACTTTTGGTATCATCATGGGGAAAAAAGGCGGCCATTGAACCCTGCAGCATGTGCTAGGTGATGAGGTTCCACGGCAACTTTTTTTTTGGGCACGTGAAAATTGAAAAAACGTCATGAAACCTGCTGCTGGTTTGAGAGCGCAGACACAAAAAAAAAAAAGATTTAGGCTCCTTTTTATTGCCAATATTTATTTCTTTTGTTGCACGATCAATCCAAAAACAACAGGTGTTTTATTCTTTATTTCTTCCTCCTTTTCATAGTTTTGATTTTTGTCTTTTGCTGTCAATGCCTCCGCTTTGGTTATAATAGTGAAAGAGAAAAGAAAAGGATAGAAGCAGACATCTATTTAATTTAACCTTCTTTTTATTTTTGTTTGTGTTTCTGTTTATTTGTTTATTTCTGTTAAAATATCTTCATAATTATGTGGATACCTGACACAAGTGCTGCACGATCCCTTGTTCTTTCTGTCATTGTCTTATTATCTGCCGTGGCACCTGGCGCATGTGCCTATATTACCCTATTACTGACAAAGCAGGAAGCGCCTCTCCATGCCTTCCTATCCGCTTTGGCTCATGCATTCATACCTTTGGTCTCCATCGTGATCCATGGTTGGTTGGCCCTTGAGGTAGCCTTCTGGATCTATTTCCTTATCGCACGACAACGACTGCAAAAAGAACGGTATCCAACTAAAACCTTGTCATCCAAAGAAAGAATCGACGTTTTTTGGAATTGTCTACACACCATCACAGATATCAAAACATGGGCTGTCGGCTGGTACTACGATGCAGAAACAAAGGAACATCCCACCTTTGATGAGATCTGTCGTGAAAACGTGGCCTTATGGTAAAACCTGGATTGCAATATTACCAAAAAAGAAAACGAAGATGTACGGTTTTTTCATGTTTCTTTTCTTCTAGGTTTGCGTGGGCCTTTTGGCATGATCACTTGGACCGTGTGGAACGGATACCAGAATGCAAGGCTGAGCTTGACTGGATGATCACGATGGCAGAGAAACATTTTAAAGTGACCTTTCCGAAGGGCTATAATCGACGACTGCAGTGTATTCGACTCAACCTGGATCCTGTGCAGGCTGTCCATCGACCTTTGATCTTTTATGTAGTGATCTATCTTTGTACCGTGATGTTTAATACCTTGTTCTTGGAGGCCATCTGGGGATTCAAACAGTGCCAATCTTTGCCAGGTGTCCTTTGGGGTGGTTTTCTTTGTTGGATCGATCAATGGCGTGGACATCATTATCATCGTCGTCACGACAAAAACAGCCAAATCCAACACTCTGTGGCCACTGAAAACGACAACCATCGAGATAAAGGGGAGATGCATCATTCTGTCGTCTACTGGTACCGACCGGTGCCGAATTCCACAAAGACACCACTTGTTTTCATCCATGGTATTGGTGCAGGGCCGTTATGTTATGGTGAATTTATTCATCGTCTTGCGCATTTGGATCGGCCCATGTTCTGCGTTGAGTTACCGTATGTGTCCATGCACCTGGTCGAAATTGTTCCTACTGCTGAGGAAACGGTGCAATCCATCAAAACCATGCTTCGAACACACGGCTATGAGCAAGCAGTCGTGGTGGCCCATTCGCTTGGTACAGCCGTGACGAGTTGGCTCATGTCCATGGCCCCTGAATGCATAGCAGGCACGGTGATGATTGACCCCATTTGCTTTCTATTACACTACCATCACGTCGGATTTAACTTTGTCCATCGTGTTCCCAAACGTCCGCTCGAGGTAAAAAAGGAGTTTATTTTTTTTTTTTTAGTTAGGTGTGCGTCATACTTAATTCAAATGGATCCTAGCATATCCTGTATTATTGTGCATCCCGAGAATTGCACATTAGCCATTATATTTCCCGTCATTTTCAATGGTTTCAGACGATATTCTTTGTTCATCCCACCACCACATCCCAACCACCATGTCTGCCGACCGTCGTTGAACCCAATAGTCCACTGAGTAATGCCGCGATCTTTCTATCCGAGCGAGATGGCATTGTCGACAGCCTTGTAGTGGCTACATACCTGAAAGAACGTGGCGTCAATGCCAAGATCATGCCAGAGATGGAGCACGCTGAATTTTTAGTCAACTGGAAATGGAGAAAACACATCTTAGAACAAGTAGAATATATCGGAAAACAAGCGGATGACAGGTCTTCCGTATTAAAACACACACACACTCTCTAATTTATAAATACATCTTCATTTTGTGAAAATCAAAAAAAAAAAAAAAA
>MZZL01000404.1:157064-288482 GCA_002749535.1 Apophysomyces variabilis | reverse complement strand
ACGAAATCTCGGAAGAGATTAATAAAACTTATAAGAGGCAACGGCGAGTTATGTATCTCATGTCTGCTGTAAAATTGCTGATCTCTGGATGACGCCCTATGTTTAATGAAGCCAAACGCTCCAACGTTTTCTGGGGTTATTTTATTGTTTGATTGGATCGCATAAAACTCCATCAGAAAAAAAAAGTATATAAATATTGCCAACAAGCTTTCAGGTATAAAATATATATATAGTATATATAAAAGAGATAGGAAGTAGAGAAAGAAAGAGATGACTATACTTATGGCTATGCAGCGTGATTCACATTATTAGGGTCAGTGACCTTTTTCTCGGCATCTTGAATCAACTCCATGTCCATGGAAGTCAGGGCTGCATCCAGACTTGTCATACTTGTTCCACGACTAAGCCGACCATGGTTCGATCGTGAATTAGGTGCACTGACTACTGGGCTATTGCTCCGAATAGGGCTTGGTGGTGCACCACTCGTCGCTGATGATCTAGGGCTATGACTTGACGTGGGACTGGTCGGACCACTATTCAATCGTTGTTGCTGTTGATGGCTATATTCCAGTAATTCAGCCTGTGAAAGCCGCACAGAGAGACGGGATTGATGTCCTGTGGGGGATCCCGGCGATCGGTGATAACCATTGATAGGCGTGAAGGACCGTCCGGAACGGTAAGATTGGATCGATGGAGGACGGGAAGGAGGCCGTGGCTGATTTGATAGATTATGTTCCGCAAGAAATTGCTCAAGGAAATCGACGATCAATGGCTCCTTCATTGCTGATAAACGATATTCATCAAAAGACTGAAAACAAACCGAGGTTACGATCATCAGCTTCTTTCTTCCAATATCCTTATGTTTTATTTTTAGTACCAGCTTTCCATCGTTGTCCACGTCCAGATCGTCAAACATACGGGACACGATCGTCTTGATTTCGTTCGTTTGGTCTTCTTCCGAGAATGCCTGTGACTAACCAAAGGGTGAGTCTCAATTTGGCTGCGTCTTTTCTTTTTTTCCTTTTTACTCATGATCAGTTTTTAGTTTACCAATTGTAGCATCACGCGTTCTAGTTCCGTCTTGGTTAAATATCCGTCATGATCTGCATCATACAGCTTGAAAGATACTAATATAACCTATCCAGCTTCTCTCTTTCTACGTTTCGTTTTAGAACTTCGCTCTACTTACAAACTAGTTTCTCGTCGGGGTTTCCTTTCATGAAGACACTCAGACCATCCACAAACTCGCTGAGTTTGACGTTAGCCGCTTTTGTTATTTTTTTTTTCTTACTGCGTTCTTTCATCACACACGTACCCAAAATCAATAGCCTTATTGTTATTGACGTCAAAGGCAGCATACAATCGTTTGAGAAAGATTTCGTCGCTTGAGGACACAGAAGGGACACATTTCTTCACCGTCTGTCATTTTTTATAGTTAGGACAAAGCCGAGCAGCATGACAAATTAGTAAAACTGAAGGATTTTTTGTGTCAAACCTACTTGAGTAAATACATCCTCTGTTATGCTTGCTTTGTCTGCTATATTTGGAGAAGTTGCTTCCAGATTCTGTCTGAGATGGCTAATCTCTTTTGGGGAGACTTTGTTCGATTGGGAAAAAGAAAAGATATTCAACGAAAAGAATGAGCAAGGTATAAATAGCGGATTAGGGCCATAAGCAGGTAAGTTTAGGTCAACTTATTGGTTTGTAAGGCAATCTTACAGTGAGTCTTCTTAGCCAAAGCTCGGTTTTCCTTGCTTCTCGCCTGACCCATGGAAATGCTTTGAAGGGAAAAAACAGGTGTCGAAGAAAGTCGTCCTCGGCTGAGTTACAACAAGATACCATGCAAAAGCAATGAATGACCAAATTCAGCTTAAGAGCAGTTATTGGTTTAAGATTGGCTGCTCCCAATAACCCCGATAAAGCCAAAGCGAAATCGTCTGCATTGTCAGGTTGCACGGGACATCTCTTCCATTTCATCTCCTTCTCTTCAGCACTATCTCATATAGCTAGTTGCCGGTGATGGTGTTAACAACTCCTCTGCAGTGAGACTCAGCAAGTTGAAAAGATGTGGTTTATTTAATGTACCATATCGCTAAGTCTTATATCCTCCATTTCTCCTAACTGCAAAGGCGAGCCAAATAATGGTAACCACAGGCATCCTGTATAATGACTATAAACATCAAGCTGTTGTGGTGTGTTGAAAGTACCTATGAAGAGTATGTTTCGATTACGTTGCGCAGGGGACCAGGAACCCATAAAAACGATTTGCTTTCACTAAGAGTACGTTACAATTCGGTAAAAGCCTCTAATATCGGAACCAGAAGAGGAATTGACACTTTCACAGAGAGACTGAGTAATTAAAGCTATATCTCACTTGGATTTTACCAACTGATTCCAAAATAGATTTAGTTTGTTAAAGCACTAATGTCGTTTTGCTGTTGGGCCCCACATAAAAGGGCTTTTATGAGTACAAAATACCATACATGGTAGTCTTTTCAAATACCGTTTCTTCATCATTTGCAGAGAGTTTCAAAATGAACTCCAGGTTATCATAGGGTAGTAGTTTCCATATTTGAAAATTAGCGAGAAAGGAAACTGCTCCATTAAGGAGGTGCGTTGAAAAAAAAGAGGTGTGCGTAAGTATCATAGTATTTTTCACTCTGTTTACGCTTTTTCATCTTTACACTCTTGACAAGAATCAATTGTTTGCTTTTCTATCATGCCATTTTGCCTTCATGCTTTGGAACTGATCATTCTCTGTCAACCAGTAGGTTATGTCGAGCTAACCCTGCTAATCTATTGTAAAAAGCAGAACAATCTTAAATGCTGAAAAAGACCACATTGCGTGTGCCACAAATTTATTTTTCACTTAATAGCTAGATATGGTTATCTGTTCAAAAAATGGGGGACATCAGGACAATGAGTTGTTTTTTTTTTTTTTTTTTTGGTTCAGATACAGCAAATCAAAGCAGTCATTATCATAAATGTCGTCCCTTTTTTTCCCATCACCTTAACTCTCTTTAACCGGGATGTATTCCCTCAAGAAAAGAAGACCACCCCGTTTGCCTTCAGGAAATAAATCCATGGCAGCATCATCCATTCAAGGATTGATTCTCTACTTTGCGCAAGGTAAGTATTCACCATTAACTCATAATTAACATAGCTTATGCAAAGTGAAATAGATGATTCATGTATCAAGGAAAATAGCGATGTGCCTCACTTACGGCTTTGAAATGGGCGGGCCTTAACCGGTCGGGTCATAACTGGGCTGGGCCAAGGTCTTAACCCGGAGCCCAGCACACTAGGCCTATCACGCTAAGATGGGCCCATTGACCCATAGGCCAAGTCGGGCGGGCCATATCGGGCGGTTCAATTTTATGGCCCAGAACCCGGCCCACTAAGGCCTGCCCGGTAGACATCCGGTCGGGCTAGATCAAATTCCGAGCCCTAGCCTCACTGTATGAGGATAGTGGAAAGGACAGGGACACGCAATTCAGGTATTTTGCATTCACCCAGTTTCGTTTTTCTAACTGACATCCTATTACCATTAGACGACAACAGACCCAGTCGGAGTCTTCGGATTTCAGAGGGTGCTACTGACACCGCCAGCGCAGACTTGCTCGATTACATGATTAAAGCAAGATCTACGATGAGCGCTTAATTCAGTATCGTCAGCATGGGATCTTATTTCAAGATCCGCCGAATTGTAGTTAATATCCCCCATTTTTCCCTTAGTGCTACTGAATGTAAGACTTTAGCACACAGTAACCGTTGTACATTTTTACAACTTGTTAAAGCACTAACAAAAGTACATTTTATTTCTGTCTAATGTTGACTGACATGGTTTTGACAGTAGTAAATATCATTTTTAACATAGATATCAGTTTTATTTCAATAAACAAACAGTTTCTTCAACTAGTTCATTTCCCTTTTTTACTTCCAAGCGATCTTTTGCATTCGTCTGCTCAAAGCACACACTCTGGACGAATGAGATTTGGCGAACGCAGCATGTGACTACTGTTCCTCAACCCCTCCCCTCCCACACCCCGAATCCCGAGAGTTCGTTTTTCTTTCCTTTCCAGCCCAAAAGTACTCTAGTACCTGCAGCTATGGCCATTGGGGAATCTTCAGTTTTCTTTGTCGAATGTGGACGACCTACAGAAGCAAACACATATGCTGATGTCTCAGCGGCTCTGGTAGCATCTGCTGTGGCTTCATTCCAGACGGAGGACAAAACGAATGCACCCAAAAAACAAAAGACAAAACGCTTTCACAGTCAGCGGGATTCTCTGGCACGGAGGACACAACTTCTTGTTGGAAAAGAAGGAAGTCGCAGGCGACAACGATGGGATAACAGTAAGAAAACGAACAATCCTCTTCCTTATCAGCGAGCATGATAAGGGAAAAATAAAGAAGTGATTTTTGATCTCCTCCTCCCTTTCTCAAAAAAGGTAATTTTTCGGATCATCCTTCCGCGGTCCTTTTCGCTGAAGATCTTCGACCGCCAGGGTATGGCGACCGACCCACGTTCCATTGGGTTCATGACAATGAACCAGTGGATGAGCTACTGGAGGACGTCATGTCTCTCCAAGAAGAAGAACAAGAAACAGTGAGAGAAGACGACAATAGACGTCTTGAAACAATGGCCCCATTGAGTCGAAAGGCTCGTCAGATGCTGAAGAAATCTCGAGTGCCCAAAGGCTTGGTGTCGTTGTACGAACAACGTTTGTTGACTTTTATGGAACGGTGGAGAGAAGGAAAAGCCGATGTAGAGACCCATTTGATATTTGAAATCGGTAATCCGTTCAAACGATGGGTCATCCACTTGATGTGCCAATACTATCGCTTGTCCTCATTCAGTAAGTTATCGGAAAAGATCAGAAGGACATTAACGTGTTTGTGTGTTTTTTGCGCACGCGTGTGTGGGTCTGACATGATGGCGAACCTTTTCTTTTTCTTTTTCTTTTGTTTTTCAAACCAGGCAAAACTGTTAGAGATGGCCGTAGGCTGATGTATATTTGTCATCAAGCCCATCTGTCCTATATCACGAAAGGTGATAGCCAATGTGCCCTGGGGATCATTGAAGACCTCAGAAACGTTCCTGCGGACTGGAACGTGCCACAACAGCTCTTTTCCGACTATTTATTTGCCAACATTTGAAAAGAAAAGAAAGATTGGATCTTGTAAACGGCTTCTAGAATAACATGATCGGTTAAAATGCGCTTTCTAATAATATTTGGCACGCGCTTTACGTTAACATTAACTTTGCAGTGGTAATAAAATCAGTTTGTGTGATTGTGTAATTAAACGAATCTGATCGGTTCTGCTACCATTTTACTTTTCATTGATGCCATACGATTTCAACTCTTCTACTTGAGAATGTTTTGACAGCTTCGATGAATACAGGGGATTAGCATGTCTGTCTGTGTTACCTATTACTATGACTAATTTGTCAAGGATGTTGTTCAGTTATTTTGCAAAATGTATACTGTTATATTGCAAACGAATTACATCAAAAAGAGAAGGGTTGCCAAGAGCCTAACTTAAAGTGTTTTAGATCAAGGAAACCAGTGATTTAAATCAAATATATCACTATGAAAGCAAAAAGCCAAATTAGCGTTTAATAGGATTAGATAAGGCTTTTGATTATGAAAAAGTTTAATCTCCTGCTTAACCGTAGCACATTTTAGGTGACCTCTATTCTGCATGAATTCCTCTTACCTTATCCTTCTCATGTCGGCTAGAAACTAATAGATAAGAGCAAAATGACGGAGGAATGCGTCCAACTGGATGTTGCACGTGCACCCTTATGATTCCCATCCAACACCGGAACTTATTTTAACGATCTGGAACGAGAAGGCGGAAACAAAAAGCATTTCAGAGGTGTTGAAGTTCTCTAGATACAGAAAACATCAAAAGCAAGTGTTAAAGAGTGGACCATTCATTTCATGATGTGCATACCAGCGATCTTTGATGTTGTAGTCTACATTTAGCACCATGCTTGCTTTGAATGGTACGGTATCATTCCGGTAGAAATTAGAAATGCGGTCAAACTTGATTTTCTGCAAGCTATCAGATGAGGGGAAAGGGTGTAATAGGGAACACGGTCGGTCCAGAGTTAGCCGCTAAATTCTTATGGTTATTTTACCTACAGCATGTGCTCTTCATTTTTAATTGTTTGCAGATGCTCTATCACGTAGGTGACATTGGATTTTTAACCCAGTATGCACGTTGAGGGATGATGCCTTGTACTAAAAGAAAAGGGGGAATATGGCTTACTATATTTGCAGTAGTAATCGGTAATGCATAAAGTGTGCCAAGTATATAAACATTTAAAAGCTAAATATACAGAAATATGCTGTTAGTTTACTTTTTCTTTTTCTGAATGAGTAATTCTTTCTTTGCATGGAAGGATGCACAAACAAAGTAGAATACGGAATTTTACCGTTGTTTATTTTTTTTTTCTGTAAGACTTGCATACTTCAGGATCACCCATGCAGATCCACCTTAATTCCCTTTACAACATGCAGCTAGTTTAACCCACAAGAACGCCTTTGTAGTCTTGTAGGCTAAAGCAAGATGGCATAGCGTAGCGTTGTTCTTGAGTTGGAGGGAATCTTTTTCCCTCATCGGGACAGTCACATTGGCAAGGGCAAAGGAAAAATCTTTACTGATTGGTATCATACGATACTGTTTCCTTTCTTTCACTTCCTTTTTCTTTTTTGTTATAGGAGCTCAATCCTATGGGAGTCATGATGCAAAGAATAAGGGAAAATAAAAGCTTATCAAAAATTGGGTCAGTGGCAAGTCCAGGGGCGAGAAGGGAGAGACATGTAGGTAATGCAAACATGCTGACTTTGTATTAAAGAAGAGTGTCCCATGCAGAAAAAGGGAAGAAAGACAGTTTTCGACCTGTTTAGGATTTGTATAACAGCGCATATCCATATGTGATTATTTTAGATTAACCATTCAATGTCTCGGTGTGTCACAGACTTATCGGATCGGTCTCGATCACATTTACACACGAAGAACAAAAAAAAAAAGGCCTAAAAATATTTGGCGCACGTTCCTTTTTTAGATGGAAATCGAAAGAAATAAAAATGACAAGGGTTCATCCTCTTCTTCTTCCTCTTCCTCCTCCTCCTCTCCTCCCTTGGCTCAAAAATATATACGCACTCACACGAAAAAACACAATGACCTATAACTGTCTAAAGATCCATGTTGAGAATCATACCCTCATTTTAAGAGGCAGAGCGGGTGAATCGGCAGGATGTGTCTTACGTGGATGCGTCATGCTACAATTACGAGAAAAAACAAGACTCAAGTCACTAACCCTCAAATTCTCTGGAAGGATGAAGGTGCAATGGAACGAAAGTAAGTCTTGCCTTTTTTAGCTCCCAGATCATTCCTCTCGTCCAAACCAAATACTAACCTTCGTATAGACGGCCAAATCAATCGATGGTCTTCTCGTTCATTGCCAATATCCACTCCTGCAGGCTCATCGCATACGCATCGCAAAGTCGATCTTAGTATCATGGAACATGAATGGCTATTTTTACCACCGTCTGATAAATGGCATGTTATACTGGCCGGTCAATATGTATATCCATTTGAGCTGATCCTACCGGGTGATCTCGCCGAGTCCGTCACAGACAGCCCGTATGGTAGCGTGCTTTATAAACTAAAGGCTGTTGCCGAACGCCCCCCATTGCACGCCAATTTTGTGGATCGCCAACAGCTCACGCTTGTCCGGCACATAGCGCCCCATTTCTACGATTTGCCATTGCGGCTAGCAAATAACGATTGGTCGAATACAATGGCTTACGAAATCATTGTTCCAAAAAGGAGTTTTTGTCGAGCGGAGACAATACCGATAGAGTTTTCTGTACGACCCCACGTTCCCGGTGAGATCCACGTCCGTTATCTGTCTTGCATTCTGAAGGAGTACACAACATTTATCACCCGTTACGATCAGCAGCACGCGGCTTTTTCTGAACCCAGAACAGAAACTCGGATTGTCCAATTCTGCCGCAACGAACATTTTCCCGACGAAGGCCCAGAGTGGCGCAAGACCGAACGCTTGACTGTTCCGCGGGCGATCCAAGCCGTTCATTGTGATACTGATAACGCCTTTTACCGCATCGAACACAAACTTCTCTTCACAATGGCATTGGTCGACAACTATGGCCGCCAAGCTGAAATGCGCGCAGCGGTACCCATTACCATTACTCATGGCGCCTATGATCGTTTATTAGCAGGAGCAACAACAGCATCATCATTATCCACAGCAGACTTCGATACCAGTGAACAAGACAATGTTCTCCCTACTTACGATGTCGCTGCACAATCAATGCCTTATGATCCATCCTTCGCTTTACACGTTGATACCCCCAGTAGCAGTCCATCGTCTGGCATCCATACACCTTCCTCTGAAGGTGCAGATGAATGGCTGGCTATACCCATTGATATGAACAATCGCAGTATTCTCCCTTATCAGCTGGATCTGTACCGTTTGCCGTCGTACCACACTGCACTTCAATCCCATACTGCACCAATCAGCGACTTAGGTGAATCCTTACCGTCCTACGAAACTTTGTGCTCCATAGGCTGAAGAGGAAAATCCTTTTTTTTTTTTGAGTTTTGCATGACTTTTTTTATCATACGTTTACATTTCTCTACATCTCAGCATACAATGCGCAGAAGAGACAGAGGGAAAGAAGAGAGTACAAACTCTGTTTTAGACATTCATTGCATAAATGATCTCTCTATTCATCTTTTCGAACTTTTTCAAACAGCTCGATCTCTCCATCTTTGTAAACCCAACGTCGTATACCCAATATTATTCCCCTTTTTCTTTGGTCTCAGCATGACTGAACCCGTTACCCATTTTCCAGATTTTGGCTTCAATTGTCGCACATAAAATTACGTGAAAAGAAAAAAAATACTGTGGGTCATGGAGCTATCGGAAGCGCCAATCTTTGGACTTTGTTTTTAATTTTATCATTAATGATTTTATTAAGTATGGTGTACGATGTTCTCTGTTAAACAGAGATTTTTGGAGGTCTTTTTTGTTCTTAATAGACGTAAGGGATAAAGATATAGGGTACTCTTTCACAGTATTTGTCCCAATCCTTGCCGTATTTCTTGGCGCAACGTTCCATATCTCTCGAGACACGGTGGGTAAGGACACAAATGAAAAAGGTGAAATAAAAGTAAGGCAAAAACGAGCCATAGCCAGTGATTAGACCCCAGGAAAGGGCCATAACGAGATCTGCGGTGTAATGCGGCTTACGGGCAATACCCCACCATCCAGACACAAGCAAAAGATTTCCGTGTTCTGTCTTGATATACTCGGGGTTCTTGATATGGCCCCATGGCAATTGAGGGAAGGCATTGCGCGTCATGAACGATCCATTTTGCTCCATACGGAAACGGTTCTTTTGCGAATTACCGGTATCGAACACATAGTAAGCAGCAAGCAATGTGACGAACAGGAAGACAGTGTAAGGAAGCGAGTGGGTGATGGCTTCTCCCATGGTCAACTGGTACTTGATCAAATAGACAGAGGGGTAACAGTAACTGAAGGGAACACCTGCCATGTTCCAAAAGATCAACATAAAACCTAAAGCAAGAAAAGGGCTCGGTTAGCCTTAAAAACATAAAAGGAATATAAAGTCAAACACACATATACAAATGTATATGTATGTATGCGCCAGAACAATAGGTGACATTACCATCTTTTTCGTAAAAGATATCCCAAGAGGTGGGGATACATTCTTCTCCCTTTTGACAAGCGTTCACATACAGGAAATGAGCAAGGACCATAAAACAAGCAGGACCCGTGACGGAGCCAGACGTTTCGTATTGTTTCAACAGGCAGGATAACGAGATGTAAAACAAGACTGGCCAAGGCACACGGATTTCGGCCCACATCTTCAGATCGACATGAGCGATGCGTGGATTCAAACAGGCACCCATGAAATAGTCATAGAAGAAGTTACCCGACATACGGTGCTGCTGTCCCATGAAGGTACTGATCACGTAGACCAAGGTGGTCATTGTAAAACCCCAGATAATGGCCACTGTCATGATACCACCCAGGTTATCGACGATTTGCGTCAGACGGAAGATACCAGTGACATGAAGAACAGCCGACACCACGAGCGTCAGGTACCACGCGGAAAGACCATTGCACAAATATTTCAGCTAATGGGTTGACAAACAAACAAACAAGTAAGCATGAGAAAGCTCGTGAGTGAGACATTTTTCGTTTGTTTGTATCCATTCCACACTGTTGGATCGCTACTATGACATGGATGCTTAACCCCCTTTCCTCCGTTTCGTCTCTTTATCTCTTCTTTCCCACCCCTTGTTTTCCCTTTTGGTTAAAACTTACTCTCTTTCCACCCAAAGAAGGAACAGGCAATCCTAAACAAAAAGGCAATAGACATATGAGTCTTCATGGTTTTTATGCATTATCTCTCTCCTCCTTCTCCTAAGCTTGCTTTGTAGGATAATATCTGTTTACCTTCTACAACGGGACCAGGCATAATATAGGCCAGGACAAAGGAGAAGAGAACATAGCCCATGTAGATTTTCACAGCGGTTAAAGTTGGATAGGCGCCGGCTATGATTTTATCCCAGATTTCATTGGAAAGAAACACGGTAATGGCATCGATCGTGAAGGCATGAGGATAAATCAACTTTCCTTGATGATATTCCAGGCAGACCCAGAAGTAATACATCAAGGAGGGGAAAAAGACCATCAGGGCGCAGACACCCAAGGGTCCACCAAATTCATAGACCACCTCATTATCCAGTTTTTGATCCAATTTGGTCACGTTGGCTTTGAAAAGCGGAACACCATTTTTGTTCACTTTTGGCTTGTCCTGCTCGTCAGCACCGTTGGCCATGGTTATGATCTCTTCCCCACAGAAGAATATAAAAAGAGGAAAAAGAAAAGAAAGAGAAAGAGAGTGAAAAAGAAGCAAGAAAAACTTTTTTTAGCGCCTAAATGATGTGTTATATATTTTTCCCGTGTTTTCGTTTGCGCGGGGACTTTAAAGATAAGTGTCTGTGGCACAATGCACATCACACATCACCGTGCACGTCTCACGAATTTGCCTCTCTGACGCCCCCCTTCCCTTTCCTCTAGAAGACGTTTCACTTTCAATGCTCTCTCAATAGGTCTAGACTAGCCAAATAATCAGATTGAGAAGATGAGAGAAAGCTTTCCATTACCTTTGATTTACCTATAGATTCCTTATGCTTTAACTCTGCCCCCCCCCCCTTGGCTGTCATAAAAAAAAAGTTTTCCTTCCGTTTGGGTCGGAATAAATTGAGGCGTCGGCACGCTGAAATGTTCATCCGTGTTTGAATATGATTTACCAATTATAGTGCCACAGCCGTAGGTTGTATTCGGGAAGGGTTAAAACAAGTTTGTGAAAGCGAACCAAGACAAAAAGCCATTGACTCAACCAAAAGATGATTACTTAACTCTTTGACAGGTAAAAGAGCACTCTGACATCGGCAGGTCGGCAAAACAAAAGGGTCATTATTTTCTCATTTGATGCGTTTCATGACTAGTTTGTGCAACATGCGCCGCCTTTCTATTTCTTTTCAAGCTCCACTGACCAAACCCCGATTATATGAAAGTCGCATCGCCGCTCAGTTGTAAAGCCACATACAAGGTGTGTCTGCCTAAAAAATCGTTGCAACCTACGAACAATGTCAAACAGACAACAAATGATAATCGTATTCGCAGGAAGCCTATCCATTATTATAAGAGCAATAATTCGCATATTTCCTCATCTACGATTTACGTTCTGAATATCCCTAAGCAGTAAAGCAAGTCCCAAACGAGCATTGCTCCTCTTCTTTTTTTTCTCTCTTTTTCAAGCATCTAAAGCTACGACGACAACTTGTGTCCACTAAGGAGTGGAGCAGACAAATGGTTAACAAAGACTAAATTTACAATTGCTTTTATTCTTCAGAACAGAGATGTTATTGAGGGATAAACTATATGTCGGCCAGATATATCCTGTCTTTACAATGCTATCCTGTTGTACTGACCCGCTTTGGGTAGCTTTGTTGACAGTCAAAGTCTCTTCAAGTACCTATCTAGACTCTAGTGCCAGGAAGCAGTGGTCAACTTCATATTTCCAGCGCTGATCGTCCTGTCGACAGTTATATATGGAATGGAGGCATTAATTGCTATGCAAATCATGGGCAGTTACGTCGCTGTGAGGCTTACCTAAGTAGCTGCTTGATGTCGTCCAGGTTGCTACGTAAGGCCTCATAGTCAATCATGATAAGGCGTAATCTCGATTCGGCGTTGGAAAAAATGAGGGTAGAACTTTTCTCGACCATTACATCAAATATTTAATACCTATACCAAGCTGGCCACATCACATGTAAACCTTTAGGTTGGATGCGCGGTCCATCATTTAGGGGCTTTCTTGTATTGTTAGCTTGCAGGTACGCAGCCTTCTTACTGGTTGCGAACTGTGTGAAGCTCGAGATGGCTCTTCCACTGTGGGATAAAAGAAGTCCCATAGGTCGAATAAATCGTTATAAATCGCATACAGCTTGTACAGACGTCGCCCGACTCGGGTAATTTAAAACCGTAAAAACCTCACAGAAGTCGCATTTTATATGGCATGCGACTTTTCTGCGAAGATCAGCACACCACGGTATAGCTTTGGCATACAAAATTTGATTCAGCAACGGAAAGAATAAGAAGTAGGCTTCGTTCCCTGGCCACAACCCAGCATGGGATATGCAGATTGCGTAGAATAGACGCGTCGCGTCGCAGTACACAATGCTGCTCTTCTATGTGTTTTGTTGTTTGCCAAAACAATAACTGTGATTTTAGCAATTGGTTATAATCCTAAAGACGTACTCTTAGGTAGCTGTAATCGCACCTCAGTGCATTGCACAATTTTACCTTTCTGGTTAGCTAAATTTTCTTCCCTTCCACTTTTTGAAGGATTCATTGTGTGTAAGATGTACTGCTTTTCATTTTAGGATTTTTCGGATGATTCTTTTGCATCCATGGGTTTTATAAACGGAAAGAAAGATGAGAAGTGTTGTCAAATTTTGTTCGTACTTTCTTTCTTATCAGTATGAAAGCATTTTTCATGATGACGTGAGATTTACCACATGGTCCATGAACCTAACATGTCTCTCTCTATAACTACAGGTTTCATGTACTCATACGGTTCTTGTTCTAAACCGTCTGTAAATTACTTGAAAAGGAAAGATACACTTATGGAAGACTTTGTTGAGATCATCTTTGGTAACGTTATCAACGCAGTGTAGATGTATAAGAATAAGAAGAAGCAGACCATCTTGCATAGATGGAACTGTATTTAGCTCATTGCATTCTGCATGTAGTAAGATGATTCAATCTCCTTTCTAATGCGCGAGACTCGCATTGATCCGAATCGGAAGGTATTTTATCACTACCAATATAGCGTGCATCTCTTTGCCGCGGAAACCTCGTTTATCGAAACAGGCCAGGAAATTACGATCTATTCTTGCCCTCGCCTGTGGCTGAGAATCTGCGTTCTTTCTCATCGCAGAACTTTTTCTTCCAGGAGCTGCTGCATCCCTGTTTGTCGACAAGTGAAAAGCGATATATGCACAGCTTCGCAAAGCGGACAAGTGCAACCTACTAGGATCGCCCTTGATACTGCGTCAATCAAGCAGAGGCGCTCCCGTACATGAAAATGATTGGCCGGCCTTTGTATATTCCACTTACTGTTGCCCCTGCAGACAAGCGAAATGTACAAAGGCCAACAGTGGCATCTTTGGCTGAGAATTTTGCCATTACCCACAGATATAATGAAACTTCTCCTGACCTTTTTTCTCTATTTTTTTTTTTTGCTTTGTTATTACGAACGCACAAGCATCGCACATAAGGCTTCCTACGCCTGGGACGACACTTGGGCGCGGTCTCCAGTTTACTGTCCCAAGTCATACGTCCGGTATGTTCATTTTTCTGCGACTGACAGCCAGATATAACTTATATAGACGCGAAGTAAAGAATAGTATTATGGGTTCCACTGAGGTTGGCATTGCCATTGGGCTTAAGAATTGCCCTGGCAATGGTGCCTGCCCGCCTCCAAATCAGGGATTAGGAAGCGTCCTTTTTACTGGTCGTTTTAATCCCCAGCTTCACGAGATTCCTGGAACGCCTTACCAACACTTTACAGGAACCGCACCAAATTATCTCTAACTAGGCAGCGTTTCATTAAATACCGCTCGCTTCCACCTGATCGGCGTAAGTACACTATGTAATTTCATCATTAGCCTGTCTTTGGTGATACACGCTGTTAACCATAATTACTCTGTTAGATTGGACCTAGCCCTGTCCTGAAACTAAATGAGGTATCGGTTAATAGCGTTAATACATAGCATCTTTCCACCATCTCCGGCATCAAAAGAGCTTACTCTCAACAAGAGAGCAATGTGCTCCATGCTATACATAACACTTTTCTTTCCTTTAATATGCGTAAGATTATAGGATCAATCCGTGCTGGTAATAAAAGGAGAACTGTTCTATGCCTCTTTGTTCAAATTGTCAACTCGGAATCTCGCAGAAAAGAAGAATATCGACATGGATAATGGAAAGGAAAGGGGTGTTTACTGTTAACGTCGGAAGAATTTGGGTCCCTCTAATATTCAAAACGGCAAATATTTTTGGTCAATGCTAAGACACGCGATGTCAATCTCCGTTATATTTCGGCTATCTGCTTATGGAAATGGGATACTAACCGGATACGTAGCAACAGATATTCGTCCAAACGAACAACGCCAATCCATGACAGTGAGCGACATATTGTGGGGATATTCAATAAGGTTTATAATGACAAACAGACACAGGCCTTTTCAAGAGAAACACAGTTTGCATTTGATACCATATTCAGAGAAAGTATTCCGTGCTTTGGGACCTTTGTTTATGACTTGCCGGGAAAAGGAGAAGGTGTGTGAGTGACTTACTATTGGTTGTCCGTCGCACGGTATCACCTTAGAAGCGCGCATGAATAGGAATCAACACTGTGTGTAGCTTGAGCTAAATTGTCCTATTCGTTCAAGTGGGAAGTCAGCCTATATCAGGTATGAACTACAAGGCATTCTGAGATTCCCTATTACCACCCCAATGGACCGATTCTAGGTTTTTTTTTATATCTTTTCCCTAAACAAAGCTGTCTCACTGGGACATACAATAAGTCATATATACCATGACATCATATGGCCTTATCGCCTCTTTTCAAAGATAGCATTTCCTATTAACCATTTTGTTATAGTTTGAACAATAGAAGGCCTACAGAATTGAAGAACTTTCTGTTTCGGAGATCAACCCATCACTCGGTGAGCGATTTTAGCTTGGAAACTTTAGATTTTTTCAAGTTGCGCGATTAATGTCCGCCCAAGTTTATGGGAGTGAGTTTCCACTGCCCAATCATCAAAGAAGTTCAAAAAGATCATGTGGGTTATGTTTAACTTATATCGAAGAGATCTCATACCCGAACTAAAATACAGGGTTACCCATGACAATACTTTGTATGCTTTAGATTTGGAGAAGAGTAACACGCACTAGGGTGGTGTGTAATCATGAATCTTGTCGAATGTAAAGATACCATAATGAATGACCCATGTCTGTGACTAGCGCGCAGATTTCTCTATTGGTTTGCCATGGGGATGCACGCGGCGACACCGAATGGTCCTTTCTACACCAGCCAATAAAAAAAACCTTTTTCTGGAGAAAATAGTGGGTGGTTGAGCCACAGTAAAGTTTGGCGTGGTGGTCGTACAATCTCGACCCATTGTGTTACCGAATGCGTTGAATATTTTCGCCATTGGCAAGAAAACCCCTCACACTGCGCCGAGTTAGTTTACTGAGACCGGTTCCGCTCCCTTTTGTATGAGCGATTAAGTACATGGCTGGTTTCGTTCCTCAGATGCGCGATTTAATAGCCAAACTCAGTTATGGAAGACAAACCTGAGGATGACGATATGGGACAAAATTGCAGAAACTTGCTCACCGGTTGATTACTGAAATTGGAACAGATTAGCCAAAAACGTTGCTTATTATCTCTCTGGTATAAAAAGCCCTCAATTTATTAATCCCTAAATCCCCTTTACCTTCCAAACCCCCCGGCTCTTGAGCCACTCTTTTCTTTTTTTCTTATATTTCTTTTATTGTCTCCAAGCGAAAACAAATGGATGTATCTGAAAAAGATTGTGAGCTTGGTCTGGAGCAAAAGGTGATCCACTTCGATGGTATCCAGAACCATAGTCATGCCGACCAACCCTCGAGTTCCCGTCGATCCATTCAGAGACGACCCTCTACCAGAGGCCATACGATCATTGCATATCGAACCTTGTCTATCACGGTCTCAGAAAGTCAAGCAGCTGGGACGATCAAACAGAAATCCAAGAAGAAAGGCAAAGGCGATCTAGCAGAAGGTAAACAATCTAACTTGTTGAATAAGCATGAACCTAGTTATACAGTTCTAATCTTGTCGCAATTTTTAGATCTTGCCGCGGCAAAATACCACACGCTGACCGTGGATGAAGTGACACAACAATACAATACCAGCCTGGAGCAAGGTCTTGATACGGAGCAGGCTATCAAGCGTGCATCGCGACATGGCAAAAACGCCATTTCGCGTCCTCCTAGCAATTGGATGCGAAAAATCTTTGGTTATTTCTTTGGTGGATTCTGTGGTCTTCTATGGTTTGCAAGTATCATTTGCTGGTAAGCTCCCTTTCCTTTAGCGCCCCAAGCCAAAAAAAAACTTCTTTATCTTACAAGCAGTGTTTTTGTGTTTTCTTTTTCCTATTAGGATTTCATGGCGCCCTCTCGGCGAGCCTAACCCTTCTGCTTTGAATCTGGCTTTAGCTGTCATCTTGATGTTTGTTGTCTTTCTGCAGGCCTTTTTCAATGCATGGCAGGATTGGTCCACCAGTCGTATCATGGATTCCATTCACAATATGCTTCCCACGCAAAGTTTAGTGCAAAGAGACGGCAAGACCATGATACTGGATGCTGCGCATTTAGTGCCCGGCGACATTGTGCATATCAAGATGGGTGACAAGATCCCAGCAGACCTTCGTCTTGTGAGCGTCAGTGACGACCTTAAGTTTGATCGTTCCATTTTAACTGGTGAATCCGAAGCCATTCCTGGTACCGTCGAAGCAACCGACCCCAATGTCCTCGAGAGTCATAACGTAGCCATGATGGGAACCCACTGTCTCAATGGTTCTGGTGTTGGTGTGGTGGTGTCGATTGGTGATAACACGCTGATGGGACGTATTGCCAAATTGTCCTTGTCTGATACAGGTGCTCGTACGACCCTGCAAGTGGAAATTTTACGCTTCGTCATTATTATTGCTTGTTTATCTATTACAGTTGGTGCTATCTGTCTGATCACATGGGCTGCATGGCTACGCGTTGATTACCCGAATTACCTCAGTGTTTCCAATGCCTTGATCGACGTGATCAGTGTGATTGTTGCATTTGTGCCTGAGGGTATGCCTGTCGCTGTCACCCTGGTAAGTTCGAAAGTTTTCATTGTCTGCGCACAGTTTGCGCTAAATCGGGTTCCCGTGTTCGTCTGTTTATCCAGAGTCTCACCATCACGGCGAACCGCATGGCCAAGAGTAACGTGCTTTGCAAGGTCTTAACCACGGTAGAAACCTTGGGAAGTGTCAATGTGCTTTGCTCAGATAAGACGGGTACACTTACGGAGAACAAGATGTTTGTGTCCGATGCAGGCCTCCATGGACAAGAGTTCACTTCCACTTCGTGCCGTGATGTGATTGTGAAAGAAGAGGGTGACTCGGCGAATGCTGTAGCACATCAACTCATCCATCTCCAAGTTGCAGCTGCGCTCTGCAACGCTGCTACGTTTGATCCGGAAACCATGGATAAGGAAGTTCAGCTTCGCAACACGTTCGGTGACGCCACTGACTCTGCTATTTTACGTTTTGCCGAGAGCGTAAATCCTACTTGGACGGTAAAGGACGTGCGGGCAAAGGCTCAGAAAATATTCGAGATCCCTTTCAATTCTAAGAATAAGTGGATGCTCACGGTCCATCAGCCACTGGAACAAAATTTAGCCAATGCATTATCAACCGTGGATACGCCAGTGGGTTTGGATGATTGGGTCCTGTTCTGTAAGGGTGCTCCTGATTATTTGTTGAACCGTTGTTCTTCTGTCGTCTTACCGGATGGTACCGAACAAGCATTGACTGACAAACGTCGCGAGATTATCACCGATCTTCAGACACGCTGGGCACATAACGGTAAACGTGTCTTGTTGCTCGCTCGTCGTGTGATTCGGTCCGAGGAAACACCAGCAGGTACTCAAGTTGGAACTTCCACCTTTGGTTCTTGGGCAGCCAACATGAACCAGGACTTGGCTGTCATTGGTCTATTGGCGATTGTTGACCCTCCACGTCCGGAGAGTGCTGAGACGGTTCGCATTTGCCGTGCGGCCGGTATTCGATTCTACATGGTTACAGGAGGTTCGTGTAACAAAAGCCTTTGGTAACACAGCGGTGATACTAACTCATTTTTTTGTCCCAGATTTCCCTGCCACAGCTGCTGCTATCGCAAGAGAGATCGGCATTTTCACGACGCAACACCCAAAAACCATTGCTGACTTAAAACCAGATATGCCAATCGAAGATGTCGTGAAATACGTTGATACAACGGAATATGGACCAAGCGACTCGGATATTGCTGCAAGTAATGCTTCGAAAACCGTTATTGAAGAACGTGGTTCTAGTTCTCTTTTGCTGTCTGGATCGGATTTAATAACTTTGAATGACTCAATGTGGGAGCAAGTGTGTCAGTTCCAGGAAATCGTATTTGCACGAACATCCCCCGATCAGAAGCTCCGTATCATCAAGGAATTCCAGAAACGTGAAAATGTCGTGGCCATGACCGGTGACGGTGTCAATGACGCTCCTTCCCTGAAGGCTGCTGATATTGGTGTGGCTATGGGTGGAGGTAGCGATGTTGCAATCGAGGCTGGTGATGTGATCTTGCTTGGAAAGTTTTCCAGTATCGTTACAGCCATTGAAAGCGGTCGAATGGTGTTTGATAACCTTAAGAAAGTTATTCTGTATCTGCTTCCAGCTGGTTCCTGGTCAGAACTGTGGCCTGTGGTTGTTAATATCTTCCTTGGTTCTCCTCAGACGATGTCCTCCTTCCAGATGATTGTCATTTGCGTCTTTACTGACTTGATGCCATCCATGGCGCTTATGATGGAAAAACCTGAAGCTGGTCTTCTTCAACGTCCTCCTCGCCGCCCTAAGAAGGATCGACTTGTCAATTTCAAGCTTCTTCTTCAGGCTTATGGTTTCATTGGCCTGATGGAAATGTTGACCTCTATGTTTAACTGCTACCTCTTCCTCTCAATGAATGGACTGCCCCCAAGCGCAGTTTTCTTGTCCTTCTCTGCATTGACAGATGCCGGTGGATACATGGGCAAGACAGCGGATGAAATTACTGCTCTTGTTAATACCGCCCAATCCGTGTACTTTGTCAACTTGGTCATTTGCCAGTGGGGTAACGTTCTCTCCACCAGAACCCGACGTCTCTCCCTTGTCCAAGCCAACCCTCTGTGGGGTCCTAACCGCAACCTTTATTTATTCGGTGCTATGCTTGCTTCGCTGTCTATTGCTCTCATTATCCTCTATGTTCCCGTCTTCAACGTTTATCTTGGAACCTCCCCTATTCCCGTCAAATTCTGGTTTATTCCTTTTGGCTGGGCAGCGATGATCATGGTTGCTGACGAAACCCGAAAGTATTTGGCAAGAACATACCCTAATAGTCTCTTCGGAAGAATGGCATGGTAATATTCTTGTTCTTGGTGCATTTACTCTATTCCTTTTCCCTCTTTACCAATGTATAATCTGTAGTTTTGCATATAACTTAAATTTCAATAAATCCTACTCTTGTCAATTTCAATAGCTTGCAAAATTATTTGTAGCCTTCTGCTTAGGGGTCATTGGCATCATCCAAATAGCTAGGCGTTTCAAATGCTCATGTCCTGTTCAAATACCCACTGTGTGTAACAAAAAGATGTCTAGGACACAGCCAAATCGGAGATTCCTGGTGACAGCTTTTCCCAACCCGATAAAACGCGTTAGGACTCTGTTCTTCTCAGATTCACCTGTTGAACATCCAAAGGTAGAATGAAGTTCATACTTTAGTTAATCCATGTCCGGTGATGAATCGTGTCAAATCACGTTAAATATTGCAAACGATGAGCAAAGAGCTGCACTTGACCATGCTCTTCTTGAAATGGTCGCAGGGTCATTGCTAGGATTCATGTGCAGGGGTTCTGAGGACATGAAAACAAAAAAGTTGCTTTGACCTAATACATCTAACGCATATTCTCCCAGATTAGCAGAGCCAGACGTGGTGATAGATTCGGTTAGGCGTTGCTTTCATCTAGTTAGAAATTTGCGAGTTCCGGCGTAACGAATAGGATACAGACAAAGAGTTCACCAGGTATCAATACACAGAGCAGAGCTTAAACAAACTCCAGGTGGCAAATAAACATTGATTGATGTTAAAAATCGCATCCATTGCAAAATGTCTTGAAAAAGGTTTCTATACTTCAAGTATTATTGTTCTAGGCCTCTCCCTCGTGTTTCTCTTTCTTTTCATTTCAAACACCACAAGTTTGTTTAAAGAGAGTTTTTACCAGAAAATATCGTAGATAGTATGAATTGTTTTATTGTAATGCTAAAAATGAGCAAAATATATTTAATAGACTTCAAGAACATATCTCTCTTTCTCTTTCCATTCCTCAATCAATGCGGACGCCTTAGTTTCGTCGATGCCGCCAAAGTTTTTGAGACCGTAGACTACAGCATCCTTAACGTCAGGTACTGGCCAGGTGGGACCGCAGAGGTAAAAATGACCGTTCTTGTTAATCAGATAGTCGTGGAGCAACTCGGCATCTTCCATCATCTTGTGCTGGATATACACCTTCTGTTTCTGGTCACGAGAGAAGGCCAGGCCCATATGCGAAAGCAGACCTTCGGCGTGATAGGCTTCCAGTTCTTCACCATAAAGATACTCGTTGCGACGGTTGCGGGAACCAAAGTACAAGACCACAGGGCCGACTTCTTTACCAGAAGCCTTAATCACCGCACGTTCTTGAATAAAAGCACGGAAAGGAGCCATACCCGTACCAAGACCAGCCATAATCACCGGCTGTGTATCAAGAGGGGGCAGCTTCATCACAGAAGGCTTGATGGACACAGTGACATCGGCACCGGGGGCAAGATTTGCCAAATAACGCGTGCACTGACCATAGCGCTGCTTACCGGCGGCATTCTTCCATTCGACAGCCACAACCAAGAGATGGACTGAGTTGGCATGCATCTTCTGCGACGAGGCAATAGAGTAATGTCTGGGCTTGATCGGTGTCACCAGTTGAACCAAGGCTTCCAATGGCGGTTTGGCCGAAGTGAACTCGCGAAGCAGATCCTCATAGGTCACTGTGTCATCCACGCGCTTTTTATATTCTTCCTTGCCTTCAGCAGAAACCAGGTAGAGCAGTTGTTCACGTTCCTTGGGATCGGTAGCATACGTAGCCAGTTTCTCGTAGAAGTTCTTGGAAGGTCGACCAAAGATATCCAACGTCTGTGAGAAAAGCTGGAACACTGTGCGTGTCTCCTTGCGAGCATTGTTCTTGACAACCACAACATCATTCGCATTGAGACCGTACCAGTCGATGAAAGCTTGGACTTCTTGATAATCATTGTGACCATGGACACCCAAAGCGTCACCAATCTCGTAGTTCAAGTTGGCCTTGGTGGTATCGAATTCAAGATGGAAGACATTGCGATCGTATGTCACCGGTGTCAACCGCTTGTTCTCAGTGAGACGTACCACATGAGTCGCTTCATGCAAATCAGGACGGACAGCGGCCTCACTACCATAGGCTTCCTTGAAGATAACGTGCCAAGCAGCCTTGTGCCATTTGCCAGTTTCAGCAACACCCTGCTCGTCGTCGCCATCAGGGCCCACAGTGTCAGCATCATCGTCTTCCTCGCCATAGCTACCTTGAGCCACTGCGCGATCAATAGGCTGAACTGGCAGCTGGATATCGTTCACCTCGAGAATCGTCCAAGGCGGCAACAGCTCGATTTCTACCAGACCCTTGGCAACTGCCGTAACAAGGTCGTTTGTCAAAACCCGCAAATCGCGCTTGTCTTCACCCACTTCGAGCTCTTCATACAGCGTAGCCAGTCGAGAGGCGGCGTTGCCCTTGCCAGATTGTGTCAGATGCAGATATGCAGCTTCCCAGACGATGTGGCTAGACTTGCGATGTAAGCCCAGTTCTTCAGCAATACGTGCTCCGTCGATAGCGTAGAGTTTGATGCCCAGTTGAGTCAATGCCAGCTTGAATTCGTTGGTGAGATGACCTTCAATTTCATCACCATGGGTCCAGGGACCGTGCACCAAGACAGTTGCCTTCTTCTCCGCCAGAGCCAGGATATCGTATTCCTTGATGAGTTCAATGTTGTGAATGCCAATATATTGGGCCTTGCTATGTTTGTTGTTCCCGATGCGGGTGCTCACGACTGCACCGCCCAACCGATAGGCATCCCGAGCAGAGCGTGCAACGATAGGTAGGGAAGGCGATTGTTGATGAATGAGCTGTGAAATGTGTGAAGCTGCCTTGGCCGAGCCGTCCTTCTCAATGTCCCAGAAGATAGCACTCCAGGCATCGTCGTCCTTGTCTTCTTCAAGACGCTCGGAGAAAACGCCAGCCAGAAGATCGATGAAGGTTACCTTTTCGGCTTCCTTGACAAGCGCAGTGATATGGGCCTTTTGCAAGTGACTGAAATCGCTAGCTTGAGCTGTGACCAATCGAGGGCGTGCCTGACGCTCGAGAGAGAAACGAATGGCAGCTGCAATGTCAAGATAGAGCGGACCATTGAAAGCAAAGAGACCATCTCCTTCTTCCAAAACAACAACACGTCGTGCTGTTCGAGGAAGAGCGCTCGCGAAATCCACCTCGGACCATGGCCGGTAAAGACGGATGCTAAGCAAACCAACGCTTGTGCTGACAGATGAACGTTCCACTGAAGATCGAAGAGAAGCAGTGCTTGCTTCTAAAGTGACCAGCACCGTCTCAGCGTTTTCATCGCCAATATATTCGAAAGGCTTGTAGTTGAACTTGGCAAGAATCTTGCTGGCAACGGTATAGGCATCGGCGAAATCGACCTGACCTGGTGTTGTGGCACGGAAAAGCTGCGCAAGGTGATGATAAGGCAATAAGTGAGCTCGTTGGATTTCCTTGGAAGCTGCTGCACCATCGAAGAAATGAATAACGGGTAAACCAACGGCTCGTGCCAAGAGATGTGCCACCACTGCAATGTCGTGCGATTCTTGTACTGTGCTCGAAGAAAGCAACAAAGCACCGGTGTTTCGAGCAGCCAAAACGGTGTCGACGTGTGAGTGAACCACCAGATCTTGGTCAACCGATTGAGCAGCGACATGGAACACCGCAGGTTGGCGGGCAAGGGCGAGAGCATGAATGTTTGGAATCATAGCGAACAAGGCCTCAGAGGAAGTGAGTACGGTAACGACCTTGTCCTTCTGTTGGGCCAATGCGCCCTGAACGGCTTGCAAAGCACCTGCACGGGTTTCCATCTCAATGACCTTGACAAGTTCTTCTCGGCTGTTTCGTACTGTTTCCTGAGCCCATCCCGAAAGGCCTTGGCCCAGTGAAGAAGAAGAACCGGGATAGATAAAGACCAAATCACTCAAGGCATAGCCGACATAACCGATCGCTTGGTTTGCACTCAGCAACAGTCCTTCGGATGAGAAGAGATCGATCAATCTGGCCTTTAGCTCCAAGGCAGTTTCTTCGTCAACGAAGGTTGTCTGACTGCCAGTAGTTGATGTAGAATCGGATTCCACCACCACCTTGGTCTCTGTGACAGACCGTTCGGTAATAACAGATTCAATCTGTTTTTCTGCGGTGGTATCAACACCTTTGCCTTTCAAAAGAGCAGCAATCAGTGCTGTGGAGGCGAACATGGCTGTGATGAAGGGATAAGGGTTGAGAAAGATGATTAGAAAAGATAGAGATGGGGACCTAGTTAGTTTATAATCCCTTGGATCATTTTTTTTCTGCCAGCACGCCATCGACTAATCATGGTCCATTCAGATCCTATGGAAATGGCGCAATTTCATGGCGAATGGGTCAACGTTCCAATCAGCATATCTGTTTAGGCAATTCAAGGTCCGCACAGCCATGATGAGGCATTCATCATCTCATCATTGATTCATTGTGTTTTTTAATTGACCGGCTATATTTGTTTATCAGGGCTGATATTTCAGTTAGCCCCCGTATTCAGATAATGATAGATCATTTTTGGCGGATTTATTCATAAGAGCATCTACACATATACTATAGGAAACCGGTTCCTCGAAAGCTGTCTTGGACATAGGATGCAATTCTTCACTACATATCTATTAGGTCTAACGAGACTCCTTGTATACAAAGATAATCAAATCTTAACTCCAGATATGATATGTATTGGTTACCACTCCTGATATATGCAATGAAGATTTATTACTAACATTGCCTAACGATCTTATATCTGTATGCAAAGACCGTTCGTAAAAATGTCTTCTATAGATGAAGCGACAACCGCAGAGTAGCGTGTCCATTCTCATTTTTATCAGTCTAAGTTGAGTGAAGGAATATTTGACAAAGCTAATCACCAAAGCATGAGACCTGCTGGTTACGTAGAAATTAGCTTTCGCGCTTAAGTTCACGGAAAGCGGAATTATCTTACCACGGGCAATGTTCCAATGCATAATTCAGCAGCGCTTTCCACCCGGTCAAGGGCAAGGACCAAGAAAACTAGCATTCGTAGTTAGTTCGTTCTCCCCCCCGCATTCATTCGTCACACCTATTTTGCTAGCCAGGACAAAATGTAAACGCAGAACAACTTGTGAAATTACAGAGCAAACAGTGGAAACAATAGGTTACGTCATTTGACAAGTAAGCGCGGAGTGCCCAAACGCTTGAAGTACTCAAAAAACTGGGAATTCCCGAAAGAAGAGTTGCCCAAAAGCAGGTGTCCCGATAACCAGCGGTACGCAAAAAAAAAGTACAAATAGCAGTATTTACGACTGTCTGAAAAACAAAGTATGCTAACAAGCAAAAAAAATTCACCTGAAGAGTGGGAGTGTTTGAAAGAAGAGTACCTGAAAGAGAGAATGCCCAGAAGCGAGATTGCGCGAAGGGAGTGCCCGTAGCAGTTCTCTTTATATATTAGGACGGTATATCCACGTATGAACCATGGAAATGCCTACGGAGCACATACTGCCAATGGAAAGAGTGCTAAAGGTCGAAGTGCCAACCTCGCCCACAGAATCATCTGAGTGCTACGTTTGGTTGACGCTATGTGGGCCTTGAAAGTATGATATCTTGTTATTATGTGCTACGGCTGGCGTTACTTCATTAGGTCATGGTGAAAACTTCTGCAGCAACCATCGGTGAGCTGGCCAATTCTCACGAGGAGTACTTGATTGGCAAACTTTTGGGGGAAGACAAGATTGGCCAACGCCGCTATCTCAGAGATTTCTTGAAGAATGACTTCGCAATACCGGTCAGGCAATCCGGAGTTGCCGATCTGCTCCCGGTCAGTTCGCCTGGTCTCGATTCTTGTCCATCCCTTGTAATAAGAAATGTTTCAAATGGCGGTAACTGAGGAGCACACCCTCCATCATTATACAATATGCTCTTTATCCAGCAGACAATTTGTCCCAGCGAGCATGTCCGTACTTATTACGTAGCTATGTCTCAGATCCTAAAATACCTATGGCTTTACGTCGTCGCACAACTAAGAAGGACTTTGCATTTTCTGTTTTTTTAGCACAAGTTAACTAGCAAGCAACGCCGCTCATTATGGATAAACCGGCAGCTAGTTTGTGAAAACCGTTTCCCAACTGTATTTGTTTGATATTTCATGAACATCGGGTCATTTTGACCCTTTGGAGTTCAGTTGACGTTTTGGTTATTAAATAAATCTTCGTTATTTTTCCCGTTACTTCCTGTATGGCATGTAGCTTGTATTGGCGTACATATCTTTGTATTTTAAACTTTCTCATGTCTATCGTTTGCCCATTTCCATTGTCTGGTTTTGGCCAAAAAACTCCAATCCTAAAAGCAGAAAATGGGAGTCAACCAATCAAAAGAACGGGTATTCTATAGCAAAGGACTTTTATTTTTTTGTTTTTTAGAGGCATATCGGGGTCACTACAAGTCTGCTTCTTTTAGGGAAAAAAGAGAGACAGATCATGACAGACGACGATCTGACGTTGGCGTTTGATTTCGACGACGATGTTTTCCTTGACACAGAGAAGAAGAAACCAGAACCACAGCAAATAATAGTTTACACAGCCAAACAAGAGACGGAAGGAGCAAGTACGGTTATCTTGTACTTCAGCTCAACTCATACCTCTTGCAACTAGTGGTTCCATTCAGCCAAAGATTTCGAAACGCTCATGTTGGAACGTCATGGTCCAAATCAAATTAAAAACGCGATTGAACACGATTATCTGTATAAGCGGTACGACCGCGCGCTAGAAAACGCATTGGCGTATATCCGAGTAGCTGAAACAAACGAAGCTTGTAAAATCAGTAATACACGCGAAATGAGCGAGATTGCAGCACATTGTGCTGCTCGCACAGGAAAGTTGGACGTTTTGGAAAAAATGCTCGATCGAAAACAGGCAAGCTGGCATATTAAAAAAAAAGTGAAGCGTCGTCTTACCCTTCTTTCTCTGTCTCTTTTTTCAGCCTACGCTGGAATTGGGCACTTTACTACTGAAAGGACGCTTCTATCCTTTATGCAAACGATGGGCGGACGCGATGGCAGCCTTTGTGGAATATAACAAGCACCGCAAATTGGATTATGCTGTATGGACTCGTATGGGCGAATTAGTCATGGAGGCAAGTGAAGAAGATATCAGGCGACATCTGGCGCAACTCTGCATGAATAGCGCACTACGGATAATGACATGCTCTCGGTGGAACCAATCGGCTGAATTTGCACGTGTGCGATTCGTGAAGGAGAAGGAGAAATTAGAGGCTGCATGTCGGTCGATCCATGGTGACCCGGGACAGTTTGTTATCTGGATGGAACAAAACCAACCAGGACTTGAAATGTTCTGTCGTGAAGATCTTGATTGGATCTACCGGGAATACACGCAGAAACAGGAGGAACAGGAGGAAGAGGATGATACGCGAGCAGTGAGGGACTTGTGAAAGATTAATAGAGTCATGTCCCTGAATAAAAGTTTACTTTTTAAAGTTGTGTCAATCATGCAGGTTACATAGCATTTCTGACCCCCCGGTTCCTCCCTTTTGGGACCCTCTGATGAGCGAAAAAGAAAGCAAAAACAAAACAGAAACTGTCTCGGCTGCCATACAACATGAACGATACCATGTGGCATTGTCTTGTGACAGCATCCATGGCTGTACGTAAGTCTCACCATGTGGCACAATTTAAACAAAATCTCCCCAGCCTGATTTTACTGTTTTTGATGTTTCTTTTAGGACGCGATAGAAAGAAAATAACATTGAGATTAAACGAAAAAAAAGAGTGATAAAGCCATCTTTTACTCTTGAGCCTCGCCCTCAGTACCCTTCTTTTCTTGGTTTTCTAATAGATGAACAAGAAAAGTGTGTGTAAGTAACAATTTCAGTGTTTCTAGTTTGAACACACTTACCATCCTGAAGATCCGATGTCCAGAGAGTCAAGTTGTCTCTCAACAGTTGCATGATGAGTGTCGAATCTTTGTAGGACTCTTCGCTAAGCTGATCCAGTTCAGCAATGGCGTCATCGAATGCTTGCTTAGCCAAATGGCAAGCACGATCAGGTGAGTTCAAGATCTCATAGTAAAACACGGAGAAGTTCAAGGCCAAACCGAGACGAATGGGGTGTGTAGTGGCCAGTTCAACCTGAGCAATATCGGTGGCAGACTTGTAGGCTTCATGGGCTTTATTTGCTGCGTCTTTGCGGTCTTCACCAGTGGCGTATTCTGCGACGTAACGGTGATAGTCACCCTTCCTAATAAAGTTTTTAGTTGTGTGACCCTAGGAGATGTAGGGGTTACTCACATTTTATAGTAGAAGACTTTGGCCTCGCCTTCCTGGGAGGATGGGATCAAGTGTTCCTCAAGAAGACCCAAGATGTCGTTACAAACATCGTACAGTTCTCGTTCGATCTTTGATCTGTACTCCTTGATTTTCTTTACTTGTTCTTCATGGCCCTTGTTCTCCTCCTTTTGTTCAATGGAGGACACGATTCTCCATGAAGCACGTCGTGCACCAATCACATTCTTGTACGCAACGGACAGAAGATTACGCTCTTCTACTGTCAGATCAACACCCAACTACATAAAATTCACGTTAGAAATGAAGGGTTACAAAACGTCATGCAATTTTTTCGTTCATTTTTTCTTACCTTAGCGACAGCCTTCATAGATTCAACCATTTCTGTGAATAAAGTAAAAGGGTTTTGTTAATCAAGGAAAAAATTCACGGCACACAACATCTCGGGAGCGAATCCGAGGCAGAGGGAAAAGCAGCACATTTATCCTCCGCTTACGTACCATCGTAACGTTCGGCCTGTTCGGAAATCTTGGCCATGTAAACCTGTATAGATGATGTGAGCGATGAAGATTCATTTAAGCTCAAAGATGAGTGTAGATGGGGGCCATGACAAAAAAGCAAGGAAACAGATGATGAGATTCATACCTTATCTTCACGTTCCTAAAGAGATAATAAATAGTTCGATACAAGAGAACCAAAGGTGAATACAACATGTTTTGTTATGAACACACGCCCTAAACTCACAGCAGACATGTTGGGTTTAAAGTAGTCGAGCGAGATGAGGAAAAAGAGAAAAAAAGAGAAGACGAAAGAAGCGAGTAGAAAGTCTTGAGCGGTCTAAAAAAATGATCATGCTCTGCATGTCGTCACTCGTTCAATTTTTGCCATGCATTTTTTTTTCTTTTTTGGCTTGGGGAACTTTCTCCTTGCCGAAATTCTCTTTGAAGCAAAACAAGGCCATTCACTCTTGTTTACGCACGACTCCCTAATATGTTGAGAATTATATCACAAATTGCCGGACATAAGTGGTCTAGTGCTTTGGTCTGTGTGTGCGTACCTTTTGAAACACATACCTACTTCATCCATCTTATTTTAGGCAAGGGTTTTAAGCGGAATCTTAACTTCGACGCTAAGTCAGAAAACTGTCGTTGGCTTTCTTTCATATCACTGTTCGTCAGATGAGTCAGGTGGTTAAGGGAAACGATGGACTCCATTCCCTGAGGAATGCTATATGATAAAAGACGTCGAGATAGCAAAATCCCTTTTCTGTCACACCGCTTCAAAAGCTATGCCCTTAGAAACATATGTCCTCAGGTTTTGGTATGTAAAGGTTTTTTTTTCGGGTCCATAACAATCGGGGGGTTACTCTACCCTCTTTGGGCAATAGGGCAAACCTACTAAGCTTTTCAGCTTGTATCAGGGAGTTGTGTGTGTATCTCCTTTTTTTTTTCTTCTTGCACCTTGTCTCTCCCCCCACATTTGGGCACTCTACTCGCCAGATGATTGGTTACACTTCTCTCTGCTTCATTGACATGGTACAGTTGCGGCTAACTACCGCATTACGCATGATTGGTTATCGTAAACCTTGCTTTGATTAGCGTCATTTTTTCCCTTTCTTCCTTTGAACCTGTTCTGTTGTTACATGCAATTATGTGCCCAGCTAACATTAAAACCCATGGGCTTTATTTTTATCTTCACAATGTATTATACCGGTATTGGAAAAATGATGCCAATGCTTGAAAACTTCTCTTTGATAAATCAGAGATATGGATAAATAAAGAAATAATCATGACAACAGCGGTTAAGGACCACATTGTTCTTGCACCATAGGCTTCATAGATATATCCCCCTAGCGTGGATCCTAGTCCTGCGCCAATGCCATTGAACGTCATATTAAGCAATCCCTGAGCACTGCTCTTCCATCCGGCTGCAGCGATCGTGTCAATGTGCACTACAGCCGCGCTCCAAACCAAAGAGAACGCGACACCTGTCCAAATTATTGAGTAATTGTCAATTTCAATTAGATAATGTATATATTACCATGCAGGAGTTGGGTTACAACAACGACCCAGGCGCCGTTCTCAAATCCCATTGAAGCAATATATGCAAGACAGCGGTACAATGTAATACATTGCGCGATTGTAAGCATCCGGTGGGTACCCAATGACCGGAATATCTGACCAATGGAAGTGTTAAACGCTTTCGCTTATCAGTCGTTCATCATGACTTGCCTCTTTCGAAAAGAAGAAACAAATTACTTCGGTGCTGCTACCAAGAGGTCCCAGCAAGCCAACCAATGCTGGTGTGGCACCCAGATTATCACGAATAAAGAGAAAAAGAAAAGCAAGGATCACGTTGATGCAAAAGCCCAGTGCAATCATGACAGTCAAGAATTGCAACGCATCACCGGAACGTAAAATATCCCACATCGATCCTGGAGGGGCTAGGATATCTACATCAGAACTTCGTCCAGCCTCTTCGGAACCGCTGCACTTCACACGATAAGGTGTGAAATCCATTAAAGTAACCGTAAGGATACACCCAATGGCACATGCTGCAAAGACACCAAATAACGCGTAGGTGGTATCAAACTCTTCCATGAAAAAGCCAGTCAGAAACACAGCAATGCCGAAGCCAATAGGACATCCCATTTTTTGACGCCCATACAGCTCCTTTTGATCGCCTAATACCATCAGTGTCACTGCGTCAACTAAGGCGGTGATACAAGGATAGCCAAAGAAGGCGTATCCGAAACAGCCCAAGCATACAAGGGCGAGCACAGCCCACTCTTGTTCAACTAACGATGGCACCAGGCCAATAAACAAGATCGACTGGCACGAATGAGTTTCGACCATGCCGAGATGACGCCGGAGAGGCTAATGCTTACCAATAGGGCTAAGGTCAAGTTCATGACCATGATCTTCTTATGTGCTTGCGTTCTATCCGCGAGAGAGGTCCAGTACGGAAACGCAAAACAAGATACCACCGGTGCTACATAAAAAGAGAGAAGGCTTGAGTTTTTCTTTTCCTATCATCTCTTTGTTCCCTGTTTTTATCGTAGGCGTAGTTCATTCTATTGCAGTGAGACCTACTGATGGCATAGATAAACCCAATCTTATTTTGACCGAGACCTAGTGTAGTGCTGTAGAAAGTTGGAAGAAATAACTGTGCGGACCCTATGCATCCAATACTGAATACATTGAGCAGTTTTAGGCCCAGAAACAGTGGAACATCCTTTACTGTCATTTGCTTTATATAAGACAGAAGGAAGAGAGAAAAGAAATGAAAGCCGTTGTAGAAGACAGGACTGAGTTTTACTTCAGAAGTGGCGTTCCGCCAGTCCCACTTAATCAGTGCATTAAGAGGTGTAAGAGAAAAGGGAAACAGGAGGCGGGGCAATAAAAGATCATTAGACCAGATCTCCAACTTTAATATGCTGCATCAACTAAGTAGGTTTCATATCATCCAAAGTATCCCATGTCCATGCAATAGATCAGCTGGTATTCAATAGACTCACTACTCAGTACAAATACCAATGCCAATCAAACCATTGAAGAATGAGAGGGCCGCACCAATCTGGTCCAGATCCGTATTATGATAGCGATAATATTTCCCGTACGTGGATTGTTTCATGCCCTTACCCAAAGTAAAAAAGAACATACTTAGAGTGACGAAAATGGAAACTTGACGTCATTTGAAGTGAGGGTGTGCAGTATTGCTTGGACTCACACACATAAACCGTTTGCTTGCACCCATCGCGCATTCAACAATGCAACTTCCGAATTTATCAGCAGGTGTTGGTTATCTTCATCGGATCTATGGGCTCACGCATGTTTCTGTTGTCGTAGGAAGACAAGGTTCCTGACACCCAAGGCGCCAACTCGCCAACCATGGACATTACCATGAGTGAAGAAGAACTGACTCCGCCTGAAAAGTTGTCCATTCTGACCGACTGTTAAGTGACCAGCAGCATAAAGACAAAACTAACAACAAAGCATACAATAGTTGAAACCATTGCCGAGAAAGCCTTTCTGCCAAGGGAGGAAGAAGTGATTGATCAACAGTGCTTCCATTGGGAAATCAGAGAGTTTTCGAAGCTTCCAGACCGCGCCCGCGGTCCTCTATTTGAAGTAGGAGGACGTAAATGGTACGGTATTTCTTTTGCTACAGATTACTGGGTATATATAACTCCGTGTTACAGGAATATACTACTTTTCCCCAGAGGAAATATTCAATCAGAATGTCTATCTGTATATCTTGAATATGCCGATCTACAAGAAAATCCATCACCTGAAAATTATGCTTGTGCACAGTTTCTTATCAGCATTTCACCCCCCTCTGACCCAACCACATATTCACTAAATGGTAACCGGGCATTTGCTAAGTGGAAACAAAAGCATATTAATTATACTGTTCTAAGTCGCCCATCATCGGTTCACTGCGGATGAATCTGACTGGGGATTTACAAGATACATGGAGTTCGGTGCGCTGTGTGATACGCAAACACCATTTCTAGAAGAGGATGAGTTGCGCGTCTCAGTTGTTGTTCGTATGATCAAGGATAGCACCGGCGTTTTATGGCACAACTTCGTCAAGTTAAACATCCTACATATTTTAGAAGAAGAAAACTCATTCATGGCTGTAGCTACGACTCCAAGAAGACTACAGGTCACGTCGGCATGACGAATCAAGGCGCCACATGCTACATGAATTCTCTGTTTCAGTCTCTGTATTGCACCAATTATTTTCGTAAAGCAGTGTACCAGATCCCTACAGAAAACGATGAACCAAATAACAGCGTAGCATATGCACTACAGCGAATGTTCTACAATTTGCAATTTACCGACGTACCAGTTAGTGAGTACATCGCCAGAGTTATAACTTGGAAAGCTCACACTAAGGAACAGGTACTACTGAATTAACTAGATCCTTCGGTTGGACTTCGTTAGATGCTTTTATGCAGCATGATGTCCAAGAATTTAATCGCGTATTACAAGACAATCTCGAGATTAAGATGAAGGTAACGTTAGAACAATAGGGTTAGTAAGGATCTTACCGGATTTTATACAGGGTACTCCAGCTGATGGAGCTATTAAGAATCTGTTCCTCGGTAGAATGAAGAGCTATATCAAATGTATCAATGTGAATTACGAGTCGAGCAGATTAGAGGACTACTACGGTAAAAAATAATCTAATCTGAATGAAACGGGCTGACTAATAAATATATAGACATCCAGCTGAACGTTAAGGGGTGCAAGAATCTAGAAGAGTCTTTCAAAGACTATGTAGCTGAAGAAACGTTGGAAGGTGATAACAAGTATATGGCGGAGGGATACGGGCTGCAAGATGCAAAGAAAGGAGTGATATTTGAAAGCTTCCCTCCAGTGTTGCACCTGCAATTGAAACGCTTCGAATACGATTTTATCCGTGATACCATGGTTAAGGTGCCAACAAAAACAGTACTATACTTTTTGTCTTATACTATGTATAAAGATTAACGATCGGCATGAGTTTCCTTTGGAGATCGACTTGGAGCCTTTTCTGTCAGAGACAGCCGATAGATCACAGCCGCACAAATACCTTCTTCATGGGTAAGGTTAACAAAACCCATGCATGTACAATAGATGATTAACCTACGTACATGTAGCGTACTAGTTCATAGCGGGGATCTTAGTGGCGGACACTACTTTGCATTTGTGAAGCCGACCAAAGATGGTCGATGGTAAACTGAACAGGAGAATTTATGTACAATGACAATTATTATAGGCTAAAGTTTGATGATGACAGAGTGGTTCCAGCCACGACCAAAGAGGTTCTTGACGAGAACTACGGAGATGAACATACTTCAGTGCGACCAGCGATGAAGTATAAGCGATTTACAAATGCCTATATGCTGGTATATATTCGTGAATCAAAGATAGATGAAATATTAGCCGATGTCACCAAAGACGATATTCCGCGTCATTTAAGTATGTAATGACAATGCAGGCCTGATACTGACGTTTGCGTAGTTGAACGCATCGAGGAAGAGCGCCAGGCGCGAGAAAAACGGCTCAAAGAAAGAGGCGAGCAACATCTATATATGAATATCACTGTATTGTATCCCGGGTGTCAGTGTCTGCATATGCTTATTAATTTTTTTGTAGTTAATTACAGACAAGAGTTTTCAAGCAAATGAGGGTTTCGATATTGTTCAGTTTGACGAGAAGAGTTTGGCAAATCATTTTATTAATGTGATCCGCGTGCCCAAGAGCGAAACTTATGGAAAATTCAAAGAAAAATTGTGCGAAGAAACCGAAACAGCTCCCTCTCATTTTAGGTTGTGGGTGATGGTGAACAGACAAAACCATACTATCCGCCCTGATGCTCCTATTCTCGATGAAGAAGAGAATTGCAGTAAGTATGCTAAACAAACTATTGAACATGAGAGACATACCATGATTTGCAGCACTAGAAGAATTGCGAGACAAGTATCAGCCTTCTCAAGCCAACCTTCGTCTATATGTTGAGACACCTATATTCTTCCATCCCGACGGGACACCCTCATTCCCTACACCGCCACCATCTTATCTGGTAACGCATACCTTAGTGTTTGTGAAATTATTCGAGCCAGATATCCAAAAGATTCGGTAATAGCTACATGGATACACTTGTGATGGTTAACATATGTGATAGAGGGGTCGGAAAGATCTATGTTCTACGCGTTGATGCCGTTGGTTCGATTGAGAACACACTAAACGAAATGTTTGGCTATGAACCTGGAACAGAACTTGTACTATACGAAGTAAGCAGCATGCGTAGATGCTGTAACTTCTCTCAACTGTCTGTAACAGGAAATTAAGCCACAAATGATTGAACCTCTTGACAAGAATGCCAGTTTTATTAACGCTGAAATCCAAGATGGAGATATTATTTGTGCCCAGAAAAAGCTAACAGAAGACGAGTAAGTATCGATTGCACTGAAGAACAACACGATTAAGTTGTTGATACAATAGAAAAAGAATACTTCGAGAGGCTGGCCTATGCGACTCGGTGCAATCCTACATGCACCATTTACTGCACGAAGTGCAAGTTGTCTTTCTGCCCAAAGACCGGGTACTTGATGTGGAGCTCCAATTAGTTTTATCGGATACGATGAAGTACAACGACGTTGCTGCCATTGTGGCGGCTAAACTGGGAACCGAGCCTGATAAAATCAGGTTCTTTCTTCCCCAAATCAACGACGAGCCCAAAGCTATACTTCGTCCAACTTCACAGATCACTCTTGGGGAAATGTTACAAACTGCATACAGCAGAGCATACGGTTTCAAGCTATTTTATGAAATCCTCAATGTCGGGTTGTCCGAGTTGAAATACAAACGATTGATCAAGATCATTGTCTGTCGACCTACGATGAGCGATACGGAAACGCTTGAGATTGTTCTGCCAAAGGAAAACCAAATATCCGATCTCATCGATGCTGTCAACCATAAATTGCATTTAACTGATCATCGCAGTGTTCGAATTTTTGAGGCAATTAATAATAGGTTTTATCGCGAATTTATCGAGTCAGATCCAATCTCGGAATTATCGGATAGTAGTGACACACAACTTTACATGGAGGTAAATTTATCTGTACATAACAGGCGCGACTGATAGGGACATGATAGGATATCCCTGAAGAGGAGCTGGAGACCACAAATGAAGACAGTTTTATCAACGTCTTTCATTACCAGAGAGATTGCTCCCGTACCCACTCTGTGCCATTTAAATTTCTTGTGAAAAAGGTAAGCAGAAAGAACCTTCTTCTGTCTGTAAAATTTGATAATCTACAATGATACAGGATGAGGCTTTTGTAGACACTAAAAAGCGTCTGCAAAAGCGAACGGGTATGGATGACAAGGAATGGGCTAAGGTCAGATTCACCATTGTATCTCTCTTATCGACAACGCATATAAAAGATGGTAAACTCACCGGAAAATGTTAAAGTTGAATTAATGGTGTTCTTTAGACGGATTTCAACTCTTCAATCATGAGTTTAGCCATGGTGATTCTCTAGGTCTGGATCATATTGACAAGAGTGGTCGATACAAAGGCACGAATGAAAGAGGACTTTTTATCAAAGGATAGTTTAATGCAGTGCTCGGCAATAAAATCATGCGTGGATATGTCCGTTTAGCAAGTTCCTTTTTCTCCTGACGTGGCAATATTTAGGTGATGTTGTTCGATCGAAAGAGGACATGGCAGATCATGTCAAACTAATGTTGTTCATGAATCAAGGGGTGCAGTGACTCGCATAAGTTGAATTTACCCAATTACACAGAGATTTCTTATTTCATGCATGCGTGTGCAAATAGTGGCTTCTATGGCCTGGTCAATGCGGTTGATCAAGGATCGTCAAGCGGCTTGAAAAGAGAGTAACAAAAATATACATGTTAATGCCCTAAACAATCCCCAAGCTCTTCTTCTTTCTTTTCTTCTTTTTCCTTTTCATTTCTACCTATCTCCTTTCGATTCTTTTGGTTTCCATGCGATGATTCGCGCTTGTAGGGATAATGAACTTCAAAGAGCGCCTTCTATGGATCTCAGCACCTTTCCCTCCTTGCCAGAACCTTCAATCGTCTCAGCATCTGATATCGTTTGTAATGAGATTATGGATTCCGGCCAGGGGTTATTGAGCGAGGTCCGCAAGATGCAACGCCTCCTACAAAGCCAACAACAACAACAACAGGACTCCTTGAAGCAGTTTGAACTAGAAAATCCGCAAGGACTAACAGAAACTACCATTGAAGGTCCTTGCTCTTCTTCTATCATGGACCATTTTACAGGCTGTGTGGATACTGACAGAGTAGACCGGCTCCAGAATCAAGTTTGGCAACTGGAGTTGGAAAACCTCGGTTTACGCGGTCAAGTGCATCAATTGACACAGCAGGTGGCACGACAGGCGCGTGTCTTGCGCGAACAAAGCCTATTAGCTCATGAACTGGATCTACTGAAAGAAACACAACAAAATCAGAGGCAAGATCACGAACAAGAAATTCGAACCCTGCGCCAAGTCCTCAGCCGAGTGACACGCGAGCGAGATACCCTCAATAGACGTCTGTCAGAACTCCGTCATCATCAGCACCATAATAAAGATATGGTGGAATATCCACGCCTGGAAGCACTGAATACAACAAACCTATTTCGCTGTCGCTCGGTTGGCGAAGAAGCTCTACGGCCGCCTGTGAAGAGCTCACGGAGAAAGACCTGGACTTTTACTAGGCTACCCTCCATAACCAACCATACAAAGGAAGGAGACGTAGGTGAGCTTCATAAAAAGCCCAATGTGTGTGAAGAAGGCGATTGGATGTGGAAGCATACAAGAAAATTGGTAGGCGGAAAGCGACACCGCCGATTCTTTTGGATTCAACCGCATACGAAGATGCTTTACTGGACGCACGAACGGGGCGGCGAAACAAAAAATGGTACGCCAGCTGTATACATCTACTTATCAACTTTTCATATACACATGAATTAGATATGTGTATTATTTTTATTTTTGCTGTTGTTCTTCTGCCTCGATGACTTACATGCATAGTAATAGGTGTCATTGAATCGTTTTATATTGAAGAGCAGACATCATGGTCACAGCCTCCTAATATCATCATTAAAACGTCGAGCCGTCCTATTCGTGTCCAGTGCATGGATTTCGAATCTCATCATGCTTGGGTCGATACCTTACTCTCCCTGCTAAGTCCTGATCCACAACAGAAGCAGCCAGGCGGCCCTTCCCTTCGGCATCGTCTTTCGCATCGCTTCGGATTTAGTAAACGCACCAGTTCGTCCGTACCCTTCGATACCAAAGTAGAATACAATTAATCTGACCATTTAATGATACCCAAATCATCATCCTATGAAAACAAGAAGAAGAAAACGCACTCCTTTTTCCTAATAAACTCTGTTTAGGCACATTGCCTTGTACATAATCTTAAGATTGAATCCATTTTGTTCTAAGTAATCCATATGTACTTTATTTCCAAAAATTAAAGTCGCATCTAGCAAATTCACTTGGCGCATTTTGGAAACTGGGCTTGACGCTAACAAATTACATTAATTGTCGTGTTATAAGAGTTGGAATTGACCACTTTTACATACCTGTCATAAACTGACGACGCCATACCCATCTCCCCGCCAAGTGAATGCCAGATGCATATATATATTTCAATTGGTGAGTAATAGAAGAAAAATAACAATAGTATTCAATGACACTTACTAAATACCGGGCGTAAAAGCCCTATCCACTTGACTCGTGGATCCTTTTCTGTTTTTTTTTTGCTTGCTGCCTCTCAGATCGCCTTAAAGGAGCTCGGGACGATTCTGCTCTTTCCTCTTCTCGTCGGCTGATTCGTCTGCGAGACCTGGGTGGTTCAACCATAGTCTCGGTTTGGCTGGCTCTTGTTCGACGTCGTGCAGTTGCGGTTATCGTGTTCTCTTAATTTTTATAGAATACCTATTGTCTGCTAAAGTCTTCTACAGTCTTCTTCTTTCATATAATTTGAAAGTTCGTCTGCATCACACCCGGTAAAAACCTATCTTGGTATATCTTCGAATAGAGTATGTAAAAGTTGCAGCATCTTCGGGTGCATCCGAACAAAGTTTACATAGTTTATGTCATTTCCTTTTCATTGTACACCCGATTTGCATAGAATGTTACATAAATATTACACGTGTAGATACAGTTTATAACTTGGTTTACTGTTCCCATCAATAATACCTCAATGTCTATCTTGATTCAAAATTATGTCATGCTTACAGAAAATGACATATGAAGGAAAATAAACAAATGGGCGACATGCTTTTCATTGGCTGTTTTTATGCTAGATAAACGGAATAATGGTTGAAACGCCCACCCAGATCGTATTACTGCAGTAAAAATGCAAGGAATACACAAAGTACCCTTTATTGATTTTTTTGCAAGTAGGACATCTTGACAACTCGCAATGCATCTCAAGTTCTGATATTAAGAAGTCGAATTGCTTATGGGTTAGATTGTTAAGGTATTAGGTATGTCATTATTATAGCTTACAGACTCTGGATGCGTCTTATAGAGGTTTGTGGATTACTTTTTTTTTCGAGCTAAGTGAATGACATCGAGTTTCAACCTAGCACTATCTAGTTTCTTGGGTTTATTCAGTGGTTCAAATGAGCGCAAAAATAATAATTGTGTCCGCCCGGGCTAGATCAATGTGATAAAAATTGAAGGGGGGAGATAGACGCCAAGTCTGTTGAATCTATTTCCTCTAATACAAACCGTCCATTCAATCCACATGCCTAATACATATCGATATCTCCGCAAAACGTATCCATCGCATCAGGGCCCCTGTCCGGCTTGCTGTCGCCCGCTTCTTCCTTGCAAAAAGGCTTTTTTGATACTCACCCCCTTCCCCGATATTTTTCCATAGGGAAACTAGAGTGTATCATCTGGAAAAGGGAAGCGTTGTGTTGTTTGAGCCTACTAATTTCAGCCTTGGCAGCAGCGAGTTCTGCTTTTGACTGCTTAACAGTGGGAATGGGGAGAGCTCAAGGATGTGGATGCACTTTTAAAATGAGGTAAAGCGGTAGCTAAGCAGAAAAAGGACGGCATTGAATTTTTTTTTTCATTTGTTGCGATATTTAATTCCACTGGACTGCGACTTCGTGTTCCGTAGTTTGCGAAATTATTGTTGGGAGATACTGTATTCCAGGGTGCATTTAGTTATCATTGTTATTGTTCTTTTATTATGCTACGGATAGAAGCAAACAGGCAAACTACCACCGTTTCTGTCGAGGCGTATGAATGGATATATCGTTTAATGGTACAGTGCGCAAAGGTAGAAGTCGATTGTAAAATATCCAGGGTATTACTTACTGGTGGTGAGTTATTCCCCCATGGTGAACTTGCATTTCATCGGGATCAATTGCTTGCTTGCAGAACATGGCTATGTCGTGCTTGACTTTCCCCCTTCAACGTACCAATGACGCTATAGGTAATGGGATGCTTTAGAATGTACGAAAAACTCCAAGTTGCACAATTTCAATCAGTTTTTACACTCGCAGTTTGTGGAAGGTGCCAAAAATGTGCGAAGGGATGCTCTCGACCGCGAGGATGTTCACAATTTCTGTCCTCAGCTGTGATTTTGAATACTTATTGTGGAATAATCAAGACTAACTCTTAGTGATGCTATACGACTAGCAGGGTAAATGTTGCATACTGCCATGTTTAGAGTGTCATGAGTGCATTTTTACGTTATATATTTCCTAATAAACGTACCGAAACAGTGATTTTCATGCAAACTCATCAGAATGGATCAGTAAAACGCGAAACAAAGTTGAACTCAGTTTATTACAGATGAGTGACAATGTCAATGTAAACACTTTTCCAAACTATGGTAAAAATACTCGCTACAGAGATCATTCTTTTTTTACCATCTACAATAGACAGGGTTTATACTCTTTTATGCTCAATAAACCGGTTCTTTATATAGTGCTTTTTATTTTCCTTTTTTTGTTTGATTGCGTTCGGGTTAAGTTAATGTAAAGAACTGAGAAGAGCCAAACCATGCGGAACCCTACATTACATTGAAATGTTGTCGTCCTTTTTAATGCATCTCCGGGTGTGCAAACAGATTGTCGCAACGTATAGTTAGCACTGCATCCGCCCTAAAGCCTCTGGATCATTGCCACCGAAGATGAAGCGCGCTAGTTTGACCGAAGATCAGCTGAAAGACGTTCTGCATGATTTCAATTAACCAAAATCCCCACGCTTTGTTTTCCATGAATCCCCGTAGTAGTCATGCCCCGTTTTCAGAATGCAGTATAACAGTAAGTAGAATAAATGTAAATGTTACTTGGTTTAAGGAATAAGAAGGAACTAATTGTGGCACAATACTTTAAAGAAATGACCAGCTTTTGTCTTGCTCGCTACACAACGCACCGAAGGCTCCCCAACCCAACTGTCACCCACTCGCGAGGATAACAAACACATCATGAAGACGCCAGGCCCACCAAAATTCACCAGAAAGAAAAACAAGGTGCGAGGACAAACCCCAAGCAATACATACAAGTCGGTCTAGGTGAGATACAGTTGAATAACAGAAGCCTAATTACAGCTCATTCATTTGCTTTTAGCGGCCGAAGCGTACCGAGACCGAATGTTTGTTATAAGTTCCAATCGCTTTTATACATATAAACAGCTGATTTATTGAGTTATATCTGTTTTTAAATGAATGGCTATTGTTTGTAAGTGTCCCGATGCAATCCTTCTTACTTTCTATTCAGGTGAATGATCGTCGAGCGTATCAAATTTCGGTTGCAGTTTTTCTCCTTGTCTTTTGGTTTGAGTTCCCCTTTAAGTTTTCAATCTCCGCAAAGGGGTGATGGGTTCAGTTCCCTCTCCCCTCACTTGTCACAGTGGAGGGCCCCAAGGTTACCCTGACTGACCAGCTATTTCAAAGGCAAAATTGAAGGGTCCAACCAATGACAAAAGCTCTTATTAATTGTATTGTTTACCCTTACCATTTCTGCTTCTATTATGGTCATCCGAAAGAAGTGACAGGCGGGTCTTCAAAATGTCGCGGCAGTATAAAAAGTGGTACGAAAAACAAAAGAAAAAGTTTTTCTTTTCTCATTCACCACGCATGCCTCACTCGATCTATCAAACGACTGTGGAATTCCTCGACGCTACGTTGAGCGACAGTCAGACACAGCTTCTTGTTGCTGGACTCGTTGTCCTCATTACCATGGCTATTGGGTATTTTGCTACAAAGTCAGGTAAAGGTTACTCTATAACTACTTTTCATTGTCTGAAAATTTGTTGACTCCAACCCCAACATTTAGGTATTAGCAAAGCGCAAGACACGACAAGCGCGATATCGATTAAAAAAGACACATCGGCCAAGCAGAATCCCTCTATCCGATCTGTTAAACCTCGGAACGTTACGCCCTCGACGACTAAGAAAGATGAAAAACCTGAAAAGGCGGATAAGGAAGCGGACGTAAAGGATCCCTCTCGCGCTGAATCCGTTCCGGTCACAGAGGACTTTGCTCTTCAAACGGAATTAAAACAATCGGAACAAGCTTCCGTGACACGCGACGTCACGCCAGTTCGTTCTGCCGAAGATGTGTCTGTGGAACCTGCAACACTTGTCACACCCCTCGAGTCCACTAAAGTCGCCAAATTAACTGAATCCGTTGAATCAATCGAGATTTTAGAGATAGTTGAATTAACAAAAGATGTGGAACCAGTCGAATGTGTTCAAGTGAAGGAGACGACCAGGACTACTGGCCAGGCCGTTGAACCTATTGTGAATACCGAAGCTATCAAGGTTCTTCAACCGAAGGAAACAGAATTAGTTGAATCTATAGAGGTTGTGGAGTGTACTCATTCTCCGGAAACTATCAGCTCTGTTACAGCTAACGAAGTTGTTGATCCTTTTGGGACGATCGAGCATACAACGTCTGTGGAACCTGCACAGACCGTAAATCCAGAGGTGACTGCGCAGTTTGTGAACGTGGCCTCGTCAAAGACTGTGAAATCTGCTGATCCCATCCAGCCGACAGAGTCAGAGGTGCAGGCAGAAGACCCCAAACCCATTGAGGAAACGGAAGCAGAGCCACCTACCAGGACTTCGGAGCTAGCTCAATCGGCAGAAGTGGGCCAAATTGCGCAAGAAAGTGAAAAGCAGGTTGAGTCTGTTAGAAGCATCAAGGAAGATGATACTGCGTCCAGCATTCCCTCGGTTACCGAAGCCGAATCTTCCGCATTGAGCAAGGAAATTGCTGCTGAAACGGTTGTGGATGAGTCTTCAGAAGCTACGCCGGATGTGAAGGAGCCAGTAGAAGAAAAATCGGCCTCTGCGTGTGTAACCGAGCAATCCCAAGATTCTTCCGTAGCTCCTATTGCTGCGACTCTCATTGGTGCTGCCATTGCCAATGCTGCCAGTGCTGTAACGGTATCTGTTGCGGAATCGATCACAGAGACTTCGAGAGAAGACAAACCATTGTCGGAGGCAGTAAATTGCAATGACATGGTTAACTTGCCTGTCTCTGAAAATACTTCGAGCAACGGTCAGGACATTTCCCAGTCCGAACCCATTGTATCTACGGACGATGTTCAAAAGAAGCAACAAAGCAAAGAGACTTTGATCGCTAGCGAGGAAGCCGGAAATGCTACCAAAGCTGGTGACACACTTGCCGAGGACCATACGTCAGATGCCACTAGTGAAACTGTCACTCGCGAGGAGACGACCATAGTCGCCGAGGTTAACGTGCTTTCGAAAAATACTGTTCATGAGACCGTTATTTCTTACAGCGAGGACAATGTTCGGCTTGATAATGACCGTCTTTTGGACGTTACTTCTGTGAAGACTACAGAACAGACAGTGATTGAGGAAAGTCTGGCTGGTGCTATTGAACCTGTCCATAACACATCACAGGAGCCAGAGGTCTCGAAAGCATGTGCTAATGTCGTGGAGGAAGAGCAAGCGGATATGTTAGCGATTGAGAAAAAGGAGGCGGAAGAAGCAGACACGGATACCGCATTGAAGGGCATTAGTTTGGATACAAGCAATGTAGTTCCGTCTAAAACATCTTCCTACTCCTCGCAGAAGAGCGATGCATCTGGCGTAGTGACCCCACCACAACGAAGCTCGGCAAGCAACGGATATAGCTGGAGCAAACAACAGCAAGGCGGCTTACCTATGTTCCAGTATGGCATGCCATGGCCAACGCCTATCTATCCTCCTCAGACTGTGAGTCACTACATGCCTGACACGACGATATTCGCTGTAGCTCCCGAAGAAAACCGTCGTGGACGGTATCGTCTTTCACGAGCAGAAAAAATTGATCAACAACGTCAGTCGTATTTGCCACCGATGAAATCCCGTTGCGAATACTGGCCACATTGTACGAACAAACACTGCAAATTCTGGCATCCATTCAAAGAGTGTCGGTAAGTTAATAGTCGCTATACACAAACTCATCTGAAAAATAACTAATAATACATTGTGTGTAGAGCTGGTGATGACTGTACCTTTGGCAAGCGGTGTATGTTTTTGCATGCAAAAGACTTGGAAGAACCACGTAAGAAACGCCAAAGCCATCCTCCTCAAAATACCCAACGACCTCAAACTGAAATCAAAGATACTGCTTAATCCATCCACATCAGAAAAAAAATTACTTTTGTCTTTTATACAATGTAAACATCAACCCCTTTCCATTCCCTCCCTATATAATGTAATTACATCCCATAGTACCATCAATCAAGCACTTGATATATGTATATACATATATAAAAGAGCAGCTTTCTATTTCTGATCTGTCTAATTGACATTTCATATTACGCATAATTGGTATTCTTTCAAGGAGCAAAGGATATGATGTGTTGAATTTTAGAATTATGCAGAAGGTCAATTGACCTATTTTCATAATTTGAAATCATCCCATAACTAATGCTTTAGCAAAGATGCGCTTTTAATACTGTTCTGACATAATGCAAAAAAAAAATGGAAGAGTAGAGCGTTAAAAAGAGCCGCTCCTTCCATCGTCTATACCATTCTTTCCTACGTTTTTCTGTCATTATATCAAACCGAACACGTCAATGAAATATATCCCACAAGTCACTGTTATTGCGAACGCGCACATCAACCATTGTATTTTTCTTTAAGTGCTATCCAGAAGAACACAAATAACGTTATAAGACAAAGTTTATTCGCACCTCACCAGAAAAAAGAATATTTTTCTTAGAACTTCATAGCATGGGGGAATTGACCCTTGCTCAAGCTGAAGGTGGAGGCCAAGTATTGGCGAAGGAAGGGAGTCTTGACAACAACCTCAAGGAGGGCCTTGTCAACAGCCTTCTGGTCGGCAGCCTTGGATTCGGGGAAAGCAGCCTTCTTCTATTACCAGCGAAGGAAAAACAAGCATTAGCGATTCAGGTCATGGTCACAGAAATAGAAGCCAGTCTCTTTTTACCTTTTCTTCACCAAGGAATTCTTCCTTCTTGGCGGCAGCAGACTTCTTGAAGTAGGCATCGTTGAACTTGGCATCGTCAAGCTAAATGATAAACAGTTAGATATAACATGATCTTTGAATTAGCGGTGATATTGCGTTTACCTTAACACCGGCCAAGTCAAGCTTGACAGAGGTAGCAATGACATAAGCCTGGTTGACGCGTCTCAAAGGAACACCATTGACCTTGAAGGGACCGGTGACAAGCAAGAGACCGCTGTCCAACTGCTTCAAGACAACAACGCGCTTTCCTCTGTAGCGACCGGCCAACAGAATGACAACGGTACCAGGGGTGATGGAAGCACGGAGGGAAGCAGGCTTAGCGACCTTGCGGGAGACCTTAGGCTTGGGGACATCCTCAGCAGGGTAGAAGCGGGAAGCCTTCTGAGCGGGAATGACACGCTTGCCACCGTTCTTGGCACCCTTGACCTCCTTCGTCTTGTCAGCAGCCACCTGCTTAGCGGGAGCAGCGACGGCCTTCTTCTGACGCTTGTGCAAAGCCTTCTTGGCGTACACGGTGGAGCGGCTGTAGCGAGAGACACCGGGAACAAGGAAGCTGTTTCTGGGTGCGTGAGGCATTCTAGCTATAGAAAAAACAGATCAAGCAAGCTGGTTATTAGTACCCTCCATTCCTTCGATTGCCAAAGAAGAAAAGAAAAAGCCATGCTAATCGTTTTAGCTCCCTCTCCTTTTTTCCCTCTACATCCTCGTTCACTTCCAATGCCGTATTCTTTAGTCGATTGTCAGATCATCCCCAATGAAACATTCCAGACTTTTTAACAATGGTCTGCTGTTGTGGTTGTGTTATCTTTAGGTTTCCATAGTAAGTTGGCTTTTTTTGTCAGATAACTTATTTCCTTTTTCTCTTCGTCTGTTTAATCGTTCTTCTTCGTGGCGTTTTTTCTTTTCTGTATAACGGCGCGAGTGGATGTGTGTCGGATCTTCGCTATTGTTTTTCATCGTATCTGGTCGGTAGTTTTCCATCCGATGATATATCGCCCTTCCCATCAACCATCCATAACCTCCCATACCCCATCCATTCTATCTACGATCATTACCTATGCAATGGGAAAAGAGGGCCTTCACAATATGCCTGAGGACGAGTTTAAATTTCGGAGTGGAGGCTCACCGCCTTGCCTGTTCTCAGGGAGCGACCTCCTCTATGAGTGCGGTACGGACCGGTCCGGGCCATCACGGATTTCGAAAAGTTCCGGTATTGTCAGAGTTTTCTGATCCCTTTCTTTTCTGTGCTGTTAAGATGCTATTAAGTGATACCATTAACTTATGTTGGTATAATGCTTGCTCAGATTCAGGAAACAAATAAAAACACTGTGCTATAAGTTACTGCGCAGGGCTTCTTTCTTTTTAACAGAATTTACCAATTACCCCTTTCGCCCTTAAAGCAGTAAATTGACTATTCATGTCCTTATACAACTCTATAAGCTTAACTGCATAACGTAGTTTGCTGCAAATTTATCAGAAGGAATCCAGTTACAACGTAGCGTTCTCCATGGTGATCCTATTTTGACGATAGGATATTTTATAGGCTAGAATTTTACGTCAGTAATATCCTGCAGAGGGCCGCAGAAGAGTCACATCCCTGCTATTGATGCTTAATTCTATGCGTTATTAAGTTCCTAGTATCCGTGCTTGCCTGCTCAACAGATACCTCTATTCGTTGTTTCGGTGTTCTTTGTCTGTGCAGCTGTCGCTACGCTGGCCATATTATTACTGACGTCATCCGGCGCATTGAGAGTAGGCCCAACTCCGCTTTATTACAGCACAGCGCCAACGCGCGCTTGCGAAGTGTCAGCGCTCGTTTGTCGTCCAATGGCTTCTACAGACGAAGCGTTACAATTGCTGCAAGGTAACCCTTCTTAGCCGCTTTTTTTTCCTTCAAGGCAAACATATCTTACATGTATTTGTTATTCTTAGAGCTTGATCACAATGCCTTGCAGAGCAAATACGCCGTGTTACAACGGTCGTTCCAAGAAGTACGCCAGAATGCGGATTCTATGCGTAAATATTATTTGAGCTTTTGGCCATGTTACGCGTACACCATGACTGATTTGACATTGTATTACTTACTTTACTCGCAAATAAAAAGGAGATGAATTGAATCAAGTACGACAAGAATTGGATGAAAAGAATGCCGCCATCTCGAAACTGGAACGATTGCAAAAAGATAAAGAAGAGGCAATGGCGAGTTCCGGTGACAAGGAACGTCGAACATTTCAGACGATGGACTCTTTGCGTGTAGAACTCCTTGAAGAAAGAAGTACGTACATATTCCAGTCATGAATTTCCCCGGCTCACACGTCATATAGGCAAAAGTTCGCAAAAATCCGAAGAATTAAATACGCTTCGAAAACAAAACTTGGAGCTGATCTCTTCGAAGCAGCAAAGTAATACCGAGATCATTGAGCTACAGGTAAATTTTGATCTACGATCTGACATTGGAATTGGATATCTAAACCTTGTCAAAGTTGCAAGTGAATCATCTTGAAGCGCGTTTAAATACAGTGTCAAAGCGGGAAGCGACAACCCGGCAAGAGTTGCTTAATCTTCAAAGCGAAAGCAATGCCCAAAGAGAAAAATACGTAAGAAAGATGCATATACCTACTGAGATGTATAGATATGAACTTTATTGTCTCCATAGAAACTGGATAGCCGACAAATGGCTGAACAAAAGACGGCATTGCGAACGGAAGTTGATTCATTAGCACAGAAGAATCAAAATCTCCAATATAATCTCAGCAAATGTCAACGCGATCTCGACGACGCGAATGAGAAAGCCAAGACGTACCAAGAGCGATACGAAAAGTTAGAACTGCATCAGATGCGTATGAAGCAAGCACATGATGGACATATAAAGGTTTATGAGCAAAGGGAGAAAGAGTTTGAGACTCAACTAGAAGAGTATGGAAAGCAACTTGCCGAGGTGCAAACGAATGCTGAGAAGGAAAAGACTCAGCTTGAACAAGCCAACGAAGCCCTAAGATCAGAACTTACTCAGTGCAAAGAACATCTAGAAATTGCTCGTATGCAAATGAGGAAGCTTACCGGTAACGATCAGTCTGCGGATTCTTCGCAAGACAACGGATCAAAGGAGTTGACAGCAGCTGGCAGCAACCTTCTAAAGCTGATTCAGCAGTATGAAAGCTCAGGAAAACAATGGGAAACCATTTATGAGGAATTTTTCAGCTTACGTGCAGACCATGTTAAGGCTATCGCGCAGAATGAAAGTTTAAGAAGGATAAATCAAAAATTATTACGAGAATCTCGGGACCAAAAGCAATACTATGATCGTCTTGAAACCGAATACAGACAGGCCTGTACCGACGCTTCTCAAGCACAAGGACGCAACAAAGAACTGGAGCTTTCGGTCCAGAAAAATAATCAAAAGGTAAAATTGCATGATTCAGTTACTGTTCTTTACTTAATAGGATATATTATATAGATTAAGGAGCTTAGTGCAACTGTACAAGAACTTGAACGCAAAAACGAGGAACTTACTGCATCCCTAAATGATACCACTTATCAGTTGCGATACCTGTTACGTGAAGTTGAAAGCCGTGAAGAAACTATTCCTTCAGAGGTTCAGAGTTTAGCTGACCTCATGGCATATGCGGAAGCATCGCCAACGATTGATCATGACAAGGTTGTCTTCAAGAACTTGAGCGAATTACAGCAGCGCAATTCGGAACTGCTGACCGAGGTGCGACAGCTTTCGACTGAACTAGAAAAGAAGACGCAAGAGCTAGATTCAATTCATAACCAAGAGGTCGAAAAAGATAAACAACATGAGCTTACAATGAAAATAGCGCAGGACACTATTACAGATTTCGATGACAAGATCAAGTTACTGGAATCTCGGTATGTTGCTTTTCTGGTTAACGCCGATGGTATACTCATCATTTTCATTCTTATGGGTTTAGTTTATCTACGCTCAACAAAGAGTGTGAATGGTATAAACAGCATTCTGAAGGACTAGAGAAGTCCACTGACAACACGGTCAGCGATGAATTACAAGCGCGTCTAAAAGAATCAGATCAGTTACTTGCAGAGCTGAAGTCAGAGAGTGAAGCGTACCGTAAGGAGACAGAAGAAGACCTTCAGCAGATCCGTGGGCAATTGGAAGAAGCACAGAAAATGGCTAATGAAGCACGCCGTCAACTTGTTCATTCCAATGCAGAAGTCGAACAGTTGCGTCAGAAATGCTCTAACTACTCGCTTAACGCCGATTTGCATCGTGCTGAAATTAGCGAGCTGAAGCGAAGAATCAGCGAATTGGAGACTCAGATTGCTGCACAAGAGCATTTGATACAAGAGACTAATGACGAGATATTGATGCACAAGAGCAAAGAAGAAGCGCTGCGCAACGAAAACATTTATATCTCGGCTGAATTGAAGGCTAATGAAGAAGCGTACAAGCGACTTATCAGCGTAAACAAAGAGATGTCATCGGATCGTAATAGGCTTACGGAACTACTTGAGAACATTAATCTGCATATAAGCAAGTCAACCGATGGCTCTGCGGAGCTTGTAGAACGATTAAACGCTCAGATCGAGCAGCAGGGTCGTGAACTTGAACATACTCGCGCTATGGTTGAAACTGCGGAGCGAAGAGTCCGAGAAATTGAATCCGTTGATCAGAAAGCTTGGCAGCATAAGTATTTGGAGACGAGAGGCGAATTACAACAATTGAAAGCTACGCATCTTGAAATCGAGAAACAGCTTGCTTCTGCTAACCAACAACAAGGTGTTTTGGAGACAAAACTCGCAGACGCTCTTCAACGACTTCAAACGTCACCAGGAAACGCCGCTGATATTGCGACCGCGGATACGCTTCTTGAACAAGAATGTGAAAAGTATAAACGTCTACTTTCTAATGCTGAAGAAGAAGTACGAGTATTAGAAACAAAGATATCCGAGTACCACGAGAAACTCGAAAAGGAACGGGCGGATTATACTTCACAGCACGAGAAACATGCTGAGTTTGTTAAGCAGATGCGAGAAGCAATGGACAAGGTTTCTGCTGAACGACAAACGTATGAGACACGTATTAGAGAGATTCTAGCGGAAAGAGATCAGGCATTGCTCGACATCAAACAATTAAAAGAGGAGAAAGACACGGAGAAACGTGAATGGTTGAGCGAAAAAGCAAGTCTAACCGAGGAAAAGGAGCAATTAGAGGAAAAAGATGCAGCAGCTCAAGCCGAGTTAAGCCGTTTGCAGCAAGAAATTGAGCAGCACGTTTCCAGAATCGGAGAACTTGATAACAAGTTGGCGGTTGAAGTTGCAGCACAAGCTGAAAACACAGCAACGATTACTAAACTTAAAGATGAGATAAGCAAACTTGAGAAAGAGTTGAAGGAATCGCAAGTGGAAGCTGCAGGAGCACAAGAACGCCTTAAGGCCGCCGAGCTTTCTTGGTTGAAACAAAAGGAGCAATTTGAAAGTGTTGAAACCGACATGAAAATCAGGTAAATACTGAATACAATCAGCTTAATAGATGCGCTGTACTCATCTATACATATAGCTTGCAAGAATCGCAAGATCACCATGAGAAGCTCGCTGAACAGCTGCAAAATCTGGTGGCCAAACTTGAACAGTACCGCACATCTTCCGAGGCTCCAGATACTGACGGTACAGCGATTAGCGACGCATCGCAAAAGACGATCCATCAGCTTCGCGATGTGATCACATCATTGCGTCGTGACCGGGATCTGTGGCAAGCTCGATATACCGAGACCAATGCACGTTGCGAACAAGCAGAGACTGACCTGGAATTCGTGCGTCGAAGACTTACCGCGACTCGCAGTACTTTGGAAGCTCTGCAGGATGAAACATTGCAGTCAATCACAGAGAAAGAAAAAGCTCTGGTGCAATTTAAGAATGAGGCAGCTGTTTACAAGGATAATAACACACGACTTCGACAAAAGATCATGGAGTTGGAGGAGCGGGCTCAGAAGTTGGAGAACGACATTGCAGCTAAAGAAGCCGAAATAGAGCCGATGTCATGTAAGCCAATTTATCATTTTTAATGTCACTGTTGACCCAGTCTTCTGTTGTATATAGTACGTGTGAAGAGTTTAGAATCCGAATTGAAGCTGTCTCAAGAGACGGCGGAGAAACTAGAGATAAGTCAGAAGAAATGGATGGCTAGAACAACCCATATCATGTCCAAGTATAATGTATGTGTTGTTTATTGCCTAGATGTGTTTGCTGATACCAAACCCTTTTGTTGGTAGAAAATTGATCCGGCTGAAGTGGAAAGAGTCAAGGCTGATCTTGAGAAAGCCACTTCTGAACTTGAGAAGACAACTACTGAGCTTGAGCAGACAAAATCACGATTGACTGAATTAGAAACTGCTAAGACCGAAAGTGAAGGGAAATTAACTTCTATGGAAGCTGAGTACCAGAAGATGTGCACAATAGTATGTACCTTTTTCTTTCGTGGAGTGTACTCTTACTCACTGCTTTCAGGCCAAAGACCGAGGCCGTTATATCATTGAACTGAAAAAGCGACAGAAAGAGGCTGAGACCAAGGCACAGAACCTGGAAAATTCCGTAAGTCTATCTGCTATTCTGTGACATACCAATTAAACATTATGAAGGAGGAAAAACAAGCCTTGATTAACGAGAAGAATGCTGCTGAACAGGCGAAGAAAGAAGCGGAGGAGGCTAAGAATAAGGCTGAAGAAGCTAAGAAAGAAGCTGAAGAAGCCAAGAACAAAGCTGAGGAGGAACGCGTGAAAGCTGAAGCTGCGTTAGAAAAACGTATGGAGGAATTTACGAAGCTTGAGGTAATTGCTAGTCTATCTGTGAAAAACTCGGCATAACAAATGCAAATAGAAAAAGCACGCTTCTTTGTTCCAAAAAGCGCGTATGTTTGCTAGTGAGAAGGTATGTACATGCCAATAACGAGTCTGTATTCTATGTTCTGTTTGCTAATAGGATGGTTTCTTTTAGGCTAAAGCCGTGGAGGAACTGAAACAAGTGAAGGCTGACATGGAAAAGAATACCACCGATTCAGAGGAGTTGAAGCTGAAGATTACTACTTTGAATACGAAGGTAGAGGAACTCACCGTTGAATGCGGACGATATAAAGCAATGCACTCGATGGTGAGCAATAAGCTTGGTCGATTACAGAAGCAGCACGATGCGCTTAAGCAGAAAGCCGGGGAGGCTGAAATAGAGAAGCCGGAGGAAGGCGAGCCAGGCGAGCTTAAAGAAGTCGAACAAGTGAAGCAGCCATCAGATGAACAGCCGGTTCAAGAAGAAACTACGGCGGAAGCTGTATTACCCAAAGAACAGCAAGAGCAGCCTAAGCAAGCGGAAGAAGCCAAAAAGATGGAAGAAACGAAGCCATCAGAAGTACCCAAGGAAACCGAAGAAGCGAAAAAGCCTGAACCAGCTAGTCAAATGGCTGAGGTTGAGTCAACGGAGCAGCCAACAGAATTAGAGCCTTCTGAGCAGCCTGAGTCGGTTGAGAAGTCAGAAACATCAGAGGAGCCTAAAGAGCTATCTACTACAACCGAGCAGCAACAACCTGTCAGCACTGAACTTACAGCAGAAGAACAGACTAAGAAACAGGATGAGGCAGAACAATTAGAGAACACGCAGCAGACAGAAGCAAGTGAAGAGAATTCGGATAACCGGAAACGACCTCATGAAGACGACACAACACCTGGGTCACCCACTAAGAAGGTGGCATTGTAAATAATAATAAAAAATTCCAGCAGTACGAACATGCTGCATACTACCTACTTTATTCGCTATTCGATAGCTATCTTCTATTGCTTTAAACCATCATTCAGCGTTGCTAAAGAGTAAACGTTGTGCTAAAGAAGAAAAGAATTCGCACTGTATCAGTTGTACAAAATAGCCCTGTCTTGGGTAATGGCTTGGTCTGATTTCATGCTTTACCGTCGTCGGACTTTACGGCATACTCATTTCTCGGGAGGCGCGTTGAAATGGAGCTTTCCGAGTTCTTTCCCGTTGTGTGTGCATCCTTTCGGAATTATGAAAGTCGTAGTGACAGGTGCCTCTGGTCTCTTAGGTAGAGCCGTTGCTGCTCAGTTCAAAGCTTCTGGTCACCAAGGTAATGAATACCTCGAAGTCTTTTTCTTTCTTGTGTTCTCACAATGTCAAAGTCATTGGTACTGCGTTTAGCCGAGCCAAGGGCGATCTTGTCAAGGTAGACGATTTCTCAATAAAAAACACCTGGCGAGTTGCTGAACTCTACCTTATATGCATTATTAGCTTGATTTGGCCGATGAAAACGCAGTACAAGCATTTGTTGTTGAGCATAAACCTGATGGTATCCATGTTATCAGTGACGCGTTGACGGCTTTTTAACACGGAATAACTTAGTGCTCGTCCATTGTGCTGCTGAACGTCGTCCCGATGTTGCTGAGAAAGACCATGAGGGCACCATTAAGGTACGTCATAAAAAAAAGGCAGATCCTATTTAGTGGGCATTGATCGACCTTAGTTGAATGTGGCTGTACCGCGATTGCTCGGTAGTCTCTGTAAAGCCAATGGTATCCTCTTAGTGTATATTAGCACGGATTATGTGTTCGATGGAACTGCACCACCCTATGATGTTGATGCTACACCGAACCCACTCAACTTTTACGGTGAGACGAAATTGGGAGGCGAAAAAGCCATCCAAGAGGTTTATCGTGACGCTGTTATCCTCCGGGTTCCTATCTTGTGAGTGCTCTGAATTTGGCAAGTGGATGTTAAACCCATAGGTGTCTTAAACGCAAAAAGATACGGAGAAACCGAGTATAACGGTGAATCAGCGATCAACACACTGGTGGATGCCGTCAAGGTAAGCCGAAAGGAGAAACAGAGAATTCAAATAGTGTAACATGGAAGTAGAACCAAGCAAAACCGGTGGATATGGACAATTTCGCTTCGCGTTATCCTACAAATGGTAATTTTAAACGACTATATATGTTCAAAACATGGGATGATGAATGATGCAATCATTTGGCAGTGAAGGACGTTGCACGAGTAATCAAAGATCTTGCTGGTAAGCTTTTCATTATGGTTATTTGTGTTACTCTCTAACTCATGCAAATGGATCCAGTCAAGAAAATTGAAGATAAGCAAGACATTGCTGGCATACTCCACTTTACGAACGAGGAAATGTTTACAAAGTACACCATTTGTCGTAAGTTTCATTCTGACAAGAAAAGAAAAGCTAGCAGATCAGGTTGAAACAATCGAGCTTCTTTATAGAATTATTCGGCGAAATCTTGAATATGTCCACTCAGCATCTGAAGCCGCAAAATGATATACCGGTTGCTGCTGCTGGTAAGTCAGGTTTATGGCGTCCATAACAAACCCTCCCTACTCATGTCGTTGTCTCCATACCCAGCTTCGAGGCCTAAAGATTCTCATCTTTCGAACAAACGCTTGAAAGATCTGGGCATTGATACGACAAGCGTCCCGTTTGCTCAATGGTCGAAGCAATGGCTTAGTTAGAATAAATAAACATGCGAGAAACAAACACATATGATTTATTCGTTTTGTTCGCGGAGATACTTCATTTGATTATCTTGGATGTATGTAGTAGGTAGCTTAGCATATACAGACTATGTCTGCTCATGTATCCTACAGCTGGGCGTAATGAAAAAAGCGCTCGCATGCACTTCGTTTGTTCGTTACCACTAAAACCACTTTTGTACTTTGCATAGCCTCTTCTTTTCCTGTTTTCTTTTGGACGTATAAAGAGAGGTGGGGCGCACTCGGGCCCCACAAAGCGGGTAAAGTCAGCCCGAATTTTTTTTTTTTTTTGGTGACACCCGTTCCGACAATCCTCTTTTCACCCCCTTTCTCTTTCTTCTTAACCCGGTTATGGCCACAATCCGTGATGCGCGAGAGGACAAACAGCCCTTATTATCGAGCATTGACGACGACGAACAACAACCTGAACCTACACCTGCCATATTACATAGCCATGAGCCTGAAGGTTGAGCTCTTTCCTTTTTTCTTCTTCTTCTTTTGTTGTTCGATCGTTGCTAACGAGTTGCCATGGAACTCATTCATTCATTCGTTCAATACCAAAAAAAAAAGTGACCATTTTCGAAGCGGCTAAACGAGGCTCAGTTCAATCGCTTATTTACCTTGTTGAAAATCATTATGCGACACCAAACGATGTGAATGAGAAAGGGACTACCGCGTTACACTATGCAGCTGCGGGGAATCATGTCGATTGCATTTCCTATTTATTGGACCGTGGTGCACCCATTGATCCTATCGGAGCCGAATGGAAATCAACTCCATTGCATTGGGCAGTAAGGTAGAGCAGGGCAAAAGAGAAACAAGAAGCGAACCAAACCATGGTTATTCTTTTTTTTTTGTTTCCTATGCATTCAAAAAAGGAGTGGGAGTATTGCAGCGATGCATCGACTTTTGCAAGCCGGTGCGGATCCGACATTGAAGGATGGTCAAGGATCCAACGTGCTTCATATGGCTGCGCAATGCAACGATGTCTTTGTGATGCTCTATTTGATCTTGTATGGATTGGATTTAGATATATCTGATGATGTGGGTGGCTATACGCCGTTGATGTGGGCCGCCAATCAAGGGAAGGCCTTGATGGTGGATCTGCTTCTGCGGTTTGGTGCCGATGTCCACCGCCGAGACCATCATCATTCCACAGCATTACATTGGGCTACGGTGAAAGGGAACCGGCTCTGTATCCAACATCTTGTTCGACATGATGCGGATCCCAGTGCCCGTGATCGTCTTGGAAAATCACCTTTGGATCTTGTGCATGAACTGCGTCTAGGTTCTGTATGGCAGCGAGCAACAAAAACTAGACGCGTATCCGAGGTAGATATACATATACATTACACATGATATACAGGAGGAGAGGGGTTTTTTTTTCCTATGGGAAAAGAGAGGGAAAAAAGTTAAGTGAGGATGCGACAAGTTCATTGATCAATGATTAGCGTATGGTCAACGTGATCGCTTATATCCTGCCTTTTGTGCTGCTTCCTTTTTTATTGAAAACCTTGGCCTGGCTGCCATGGTATCTGGGTGCTCCAGCAGCCTTTGTCGAGTTTGCCGTTGCCAATTTCACTGTGATGAAATTAGCAGGTGGTCTGCTGAACACACCTTACCTTGCCAGCATTTTTCAAGCTTCCGCTTTTTGGGTATGGATCACTTGGATCTGGATTATCTTTTGTAGGTACTCAGTAAAAAGTAAAAAAAAAAAAAAAAAATTGAATGAGAAAATGAGAGCACACTGTCCGTTTAACGCTTTGCTTCACGGCGATATTGCCTTTTTCTTTTGTTATATCTATAGACCATAGACATGTGCCGGTTGTCCATGCTATCTTCTTGTTTTCATTTATGGTGGCCATGTATTGTTTCTATTCAGCTGTCTTGGCCGATCCCGGTTTTATTGCCTATACCAGCCGAGAGATCCAGCGTCAGACTGTTTTTGAATTGGCAGAAAGAAAAATATTAGATCACCAACACTTTTGTACCACATGCATGGTGAGAATGACAGGTTCCTAAATGGTCCCCGATAATCCCGGCTAACCATATAAGACGCATCTAGATTAGGAAGCCGTTTATGTCCAAACACTGCAAGACATGCAACCGATGTGTGGCTCGATTCGACCAGTTAAGTTTTTTAGGAAGCGAAAACAAAAAGGACATCCCTTCGATTGATGTTTCTCTCTGCTAAACCCACTACTATCATCATATTCCTTTTAGTCATTGCCCTTGGATGGCCAACTGTATCGGCATTCGTAACCATAAATCATTTATGATATTTCTCGTGTTTTTAGGATTGAGTATCATTACCTTTGTTACTATTTCTGTCGAATGTAAGGCAAAATGGCAACATGCAGTGATTCATCTCGACCCAAACACGGACTTATGCACGCCATTTTGTAATTTATTAGATCTCATGGACAAGGCGCCTGAATTAAAACAGTGTTCGCTCGGGTCTCTCTGTGACTATTTTGCTTATGATGCTTGGACGACCGCCTTGGCAGCATGGGTTTGCTTTCATCTAGTTTGGTGTGTTTGTCTGCTGGTGATCCAACTATACCAGATAGCTATCGGTACGACGACCAACGAGAGTATTAAATCACGGCGACGTAGCCGAAGAGAACCGAGATCACCTGCTGTTGCTGCTCTTGTTGGTGCTGATATTGGTGGGCTTGTTACTGGTACGGGTGATGCCTCTAGTAGCACAAATCAAGGAGGACTGGGATGTCTATCGATTGTAGCAGGAGCACGCGCTATTCACCGAGCGCATTCTCTACGGGACGATCCCCATAGGGAGCACGACGCCATGGATCAAGGCTGTTGGACGAATTGCATTGATTTTTGGTGCACATCCCGTGTGGACTGGTATACACTATATGACATCCATCATTATCCTCAATCCAATTCGCCAGTATGATCGCGTCCTTTGTCTATCCTACCATTCCCCCACCTCTCCTCCCCACTTGCTTTCTACAAGGATTGAGAAGACATGTATTCCCTTCTTTCCTTTCGTTCTTCCCAATCCATGCAAACTTTCTCATTTAGAACTACTTTTTTTTGGCTTGTATATTTTGCAGCTTACGGGTGTATTTGAGGGAAGCAGTTCTCTCGATTTGAGGTTAGAGTGCAATTCTTGTATTCTCGTTGCTTATTAAAGAAGATAAAACGGTTTGATCTTGGCTATCCTATCTTTCGCTTGCCTGTCTAGTCTTCAAATAGTATCTCTCCAAAATGAAGAATATCAACCGGTTTGCTACACTTGTCATTTTGTTTCTAGCTTATGATTTGGATGGATAATATGTATTGTGTTTGCGTTTTACGTGAGCATAGTGAACAGAAAAAAAAAGAAAACTAAACAAAAACTTTTTTGGTATCTTTCTAAAAGACATTCTTTCTTGTTAAATAATCGAATCTCTTAAATGTATATCCTACGAACGCCAGATCTTTGGTTGCATTGACCGTGTCTGTTTGATAGCCTATAACGAAAGAGAAATGAGTTTTCGGTAGAACGGAAAATAGGTATGGTTCTATTTACCATGTGGTGCAGTATCCACAGCTTCTGGCACTGCTTCCAATTCATCTGTGGGGAAGTAACTCGTATCGGTAATGCTTGTCAATTGTGGTACATGCGGAGAGGGTTCGGATCGAATGGTATCCCAATTCACGCCATAGAAGAAAGGATGGGCTTTAATCTCGTCCGCGCCGTTGCGACCCAGCCGATGTTCGGGATCGCAAATCAGCCTAAGAAAGGCAAACCAAACCAGTTCAGATTGTTCAGTTTTCTTGATCTTACATGATATTGCTTCTTTCTTTGTATTACCTTCGGATAAGATCCTCCGCCTCACGGCTGATCGGTTGGTCATCAGGAAAAACCAAGGTTTCACGCCAGTTCATAATCTTTCGGTACGTCTCATGTGGGTTTTCCGAGCAGAAGGGTGGAAATCCGCACACACATTCAAACATAATAGCACCCAGTGACCACCAATCACAACCTTGACCATACCCTCGTTGTAAAAAGATCTCGGGTGCAATGTAATCAGGTGTACCCACCGTGGAATAGGCTAGAGCTCTCCGGTTCTTTTTCCATGTAGCAATCTTCTCCTTTGTACTTAGAATATTCAAATTGATACTCTCAGTACCATTAGTCGATTGAGCCCCATCCAATAATCGCTGGTAATACTGAGAATCGTGCGTTTTATGAAAACCTGTCGATAGACCGAAATCCGATAACTTGATATGTCCGTCCTTATCTATAAGGATATTGTCTGGCTTAATGTCACTAGAAACCAATAAAATGCAATCGTTTAGTTCTTCTTCTCAATGCACCAAGTCGCAAATCGCCTTTTTTACTCCTGCTGAATGTGCGATGTCTTAATTACCGATGAATAAAGCCAAGTTTGTGAATCGCTTCCAAAGCCAGAACAATTTCAGCGATATAAAAACGTGTAACAGGTTCACTGAAGGTGTCATATTTAATCAACATCGTCATCAAATCGCCTCCGGGTAAAAATTCCATGATCAAGTAAAGATACTGTGCGTCTTGGAACGAGAAATAGAGCTGGACGACCCAAGGCGAATCCGATTCGGCCAAGACATCTCTCTCCGCTTTTACGTGTGCTAACTGGGTTCATAGGAAAGTTAGCTCTTAAAGTAAAAAAAAAAAATAACAGAATTCAAGGGGAACTGCCACTGGCCCTTGTGCACGTTGACAACAGTTTACCTGATCCTTCTTCAACATGTCCGATTTCCGCAACGTCTTCATGGCGTAGATCTTCCCAGTATCACCAGCTTGGACGAGGCGAACCTTTGTTTTTTTTTTCGGTTATTTAATAGTTAACAGGCGACCATCTTTCAGGGCAAGCCTTTCTTCTTTTACCTCTCCAAATGCACCTTTGCCAATGACTTTGACTGTGTTAAAGTCATCCAGTCCCATACGAGTCCGGCGTAATCTCAGGTATTGCGATTCCTTTCGACCAAGTGATTGCAATTGTCTGTTCTTTTTTTCCGTACTGCCGGGTTCGTGCAAAAGACGTTTCTCTAGTTCCGTACGTCTAAGCAATCAACAATAATAATAAAAAAAATAACATTATTATTGTCGTTCTTTTTGATTTCTTTTGCATCATCGGTTCGGCAAGGTTTGTTCACCTTTGATTGCGTTCAATCGCTTGGTCTAATGCTGTTTTATAATAATATTCTAGTCTTAGTTTAGCAGCTGCTGCTCGGTCCAAAGCACTTCGGGGGAATCCTTCGGTGGATCGTTGGAAGGGAACGTCGGGTGGTTGTTGCTGTTGTTGCTGTTGCTGTTGTTGCTGTTGCTGTTGGTAGGAGTACTGTGAATTCATAGCATCGGATCCTGTGGGTGAATAAGAGTAATACATTTGGTCCTGATTGGATGATGGCGGGTTTGTATAGACGTAATCCATAATGTCGATTCACCCAAAAGCAGAACAGAAAAATGAGAGAAACAAAAGAAGACCGAAAGGGGAAAATGAAAAGAGAGAAAGGGAAGAAAAAGACGAAAAAATAAAAAATGGCTCAACCCCTCACTGTTTCCACGTTGACTGAATGAACCATTCCAAAACTCCGCCCATCGTCATAAAGCCTCGCCTTCAAACATACCCTCGTTCTCTTTTCCTATCTCGGCTATTCTTTTATTCTGCTCTTTTTTCTTTTTTTCTCTCTACTCTCCCCACTCTGTTTATCTTTAGAACCCATGTCTACTATATCCATTCTTCAGCAGACAAGAGACATGGTACAAGAGTACATGCAGGGCCTTGATCCTTCTCATGATATGCTGCATGTAGACCGAGTAACGCGTCTTGGTAACCAACAAAAGAAAGCAATAATCAAACCCGGTGGGATTGCTGTAGATACTTATCAACCCCGCACATTTTTAGCCATGCATATTGCAAAAGAAAGTCGTAATCAAGGAAATAAAGAAGTTGATCTTGAGCTTGTTGAATTGGCTGCTTTATGCCATGATATTGGAGACAGGAAGTATCACCATGGTCCAGAGACGGGCGGTGAGATTATTCAGCAATTCCTGACGCGTCTGGGTTACGACGCGCAACGCGCCGCGCTAGTAGCCCGAATCGTGGATCATGTCGGGTTTCGAAAAGAATTAGGCTGGGATGATGCCAAGGATGATCCTACCGAGGTTGAATGGCGCAACCATTGTATCGAACTCCATGCGTAAGAGCTCGAAGCATACTTTTTCTCTTATTTCTATAGTATATACATATGACTAAAGATTTATCCTCGATGATTGTTATAGTGTTCAGGACGCTGATAAATTGGATGCCATCGGCGCCTTTGGTAAGAAATTGAATTAAAACAGTAATACATGGCACATGGAAACTGAACTATTTTGTATTCTTCACTGTTATCTGAAGGTGTGCTTCGATGCGCGGCATACAGTGGCATTAAAGGCACACCTCTATTCAGTGCAGACCAAGAACCTCTGAAAAACATTAACAAGGAACAATATGAACAGCAAACACGTAAAAACAATGGAACGGCTATTAATCATTTCCACGGTAGGTAATCTATGGAAAAAAAAAGTAGTTTCGAAATCGATATAGAGAGGAAGATTTATCTTGCCAAACCTCTGTTTTAGAAAAATTATTTCGTTTAAAGTCAATGATGAGGACAACTACGGGAAAGGTCATGGCTGAGGAAAGAGACCAATTTATGCGACTCTTTGTAAAGCAGATCGAGGCAGAATATGATCTTCGTTCCTGAAATAACTCCCCTCATTTCGGATGTAACCTGGAATATCTTGGCAAAAAGAAATAAAATATTAAAAAAAGAAAGGGGTGACTCTGCTCTATTTCAACGGTGCAACCATGCCAAGCAAAGCACTGTACGGCCTTTTGCGGAAAAATCAATTTCGTCCCCTAGTGCAAATCGATATGAAAGGAAATAGTAAGTTAAATCACCGATATGGTACAGAACATGAGATGATGGAACAACAATAGGAAAAGAGGGCAAGAAAAGCAGATAGACACATACTGCAGCCCGTCATGGACTTTGTATTGTTAGTACATGTTATGAGAAAAAGGAAATACTGACACCGCATCGTGCACCTTTGGAACTATTTCCTATTCTAATGTCTTTCGTTCGTTCGTGCATGATTGACCCATCCACAAAACCTGCACAGCCCCTCTCACGGGTCGCTGACACAAGCCTTATCTAAGTGTCTGAGTCCATGCTGTCATGGAAGAGTCCAAGTCAGACAAGTACAAAGACAGCCGAACTTTTTTTTCTCTGTGCTATGACAATTCATGCGTTCAACGTCGCTGGTCCGTTTTGGTATTTCCTGACGTATCATTTTCATATGCGCTTCTTGACGAACCTATTGAAAAACTAAAGATGGGATGCGTCAAAGTAGGGTCAATCTATTTGACATTGGGAACCAATAAAAAGCAGCTCCAATCTTAAGCAATCTAGCAACACTACTTCTCTATTAACCTGCTGTGAAACGGAAGCCTTGTGCCTCTCTTGCTTGCAAATCATAGACATCGAGGGCTTAATAAACTTTAGAGCAGCAATACATTTAACGAGCATTCAACACTTTGCTCCCCTCACAACTTGTTTCTTAGGAAACGGAAATGAAAATACGTCCGAGAAGAAAGAGATAGATTGTGTTCCCATCAGCTTCCATCGTCATCATCATCGTGCATCCAAACATTCGGAAATAGTAAAAAAATAAATTGCTGCCTAGCAAAGCCAAAAAAAAAAGTTCGTGAAACCAAAACAATAGAATGATTGATTGCAAAAAAAAAAGGATGAAAAAACGAATCCTTCTTAGAAGCGCCCTTACTACCATAGCACCCCTATCATGACAACGAATTTGACAACAATAACAACAATAGGGAATAATAATCCTATTTTACTAAATGACCGAAAACAAAAGAGAAATATTGGATAGGGACACCGTTTTCATGTTCCTGGATCGGTTGTACAAAGCCAGTTGACTAGATCGGCTAAGGCGGAGTAGATGAACCGAAAGAAAAAAAAAGCAGTACTATAGGTTAGTGAGGAAAGTGAAAGATCGTCATTGAATAACAAACATTAGGAGAGTTCGGCGTATCTTTTTTAAGCTACATAAAGTATTTATTATACAGTCTCGTGCAGATGAACAAGTAGCCACTACATGTCGTAGATCATCTTGTTGATTAAGCGTAAGGGGAATATCAAATACTGGTTCAAGTTCCAAAAGAAAATAATGGAGATCATCCTGTGGCAAATTTACAAAAAAACACTCGTTTCTTTTTCCTTTTGGTTCTCTGTCTCTTGTTCCTATATTGAACCTTAAAAGAAGAAAAAAATGAAAAATATAACGAATATGATATCAAGGGAATAAGGGGAAAAAAAGAATACTTTTTTGGCTAATTTTTTTCTTTCCTTGGCCCGCGTTTGAGTTAATGCGTAAAAGATATGTCTGTGAGGGTGCGCTAAAAAAAAGATATAGTACAGGGGGGTGGGGAGAGGGTTGATAAGCAATAGAAAAGAAAAACAAAGAATATACATATATGGTTTAAATCATAACGAGACTATTTCGTTGTATACAGGCCCCTTCTTCCGATAACTCTTCAATCTCTGCCAGATGAGTAGTGGATTGGCGTGATAAGGTCTGGGTTGTCAGGGCAGACTGCATTGACAGGGATCGGTAGCATGTTCCGGGTGCATTTGCAGAGGATGAAGGAATATTCGGGACTTCTGGTACTGGTTCCTGAATCTCATCTTCCTCAAAATCAAACCGTTGCAAGACGTTAGGATAAGAGCGTGGTCTGGTCCTGTTTTGTCGTTTTCTTCCCTGCTCACGGGGAACCACAATAGCTCTTCGCTTCTCAAAAAATGCCATTTTGATCTTTTCCATAAGACTCGAACCTCCCATACGTCTGCTTGATTGTTGTTGTTGTGGTTCAGAAGCATTTGTTGTTGTTGTTGTTTCCGAAGGTTGCGGACAGCCCTCAGCCATTTCCACGGCCTGCGTATCCTCAGAGGGCATGATCACTGTCCGCCGATCTCTAGCCTGAGATTCCCGAACTACGGATATAAAATTATAAGCGAATTGAATCTCTAAAGGAGAAATAAATGAAAGAGCGACTTACGTTCCGACCGAGATTGGTCATTGTAGTAAGTAGGGGAAGACACCAATGTCCTTGACAAGGGATCCTGGCCTTCTGTTGATGCCGAAGTGACTGGGATTGGCTGTGCAGGTGTTGTTGAGTGCTCCAGTGACGAGGGGGGTTGTTGTTCTTCGCTGGAAGAGTCAACTGGTGGTATCCTTTCATTTTCTTCTTCAGTGACCTCTTCAATGACTTGTGATGCTGATGGCGTCGTCTGAGTCTCTTCCCGACGCTGGGTTTCTATTAAATCCTCCACTTCAACCGCTACGCTCGCTTCTAGGTCGGAGTAGGTTCGGCAAATGGGGCACTGAAATCCAGGAAAGCTCTGAAGAAGCGGACGGATGCATTTGTAATGATAGGTATGAGAGCAAGGAGCCACGAAGAGTGCTTGAAAAGGTGCCAGTGCATACAGACAAATAACGCATTCATCTACTTCGTTTTTATCGCATGACTTGAGTGTCAGGTGCTGCGTGGTACATGAATCCAAATGCGGTTTAGTGGGGACAACAGGTGCTGTTGGATGTGCAGCTGGAATCGCGTGCTCTGCGGAGAGACTGGTCAGATTTCGTAGATTGTTGAATGCTGTCATGTTGAATGAAAGTGGACGATTTCTATTTCTGTTGAGCTCAAATCGCATCTTGACGGATCGATAGATTTCTTCTTGGCCCCCTTGATAGTCCACACCCAGCTGGACAATATCACCGTCTCTAATCTCCGTCGGTCTACTTTCTTGGTTGGCGGGGCTTAGGCGGACATGATTGAGAAAAGTGCCAGACGAGGACTTGGTGTCTCGCAAATAGAGCTAAGTGGCATGATCGCATCAGTACCACAATGCTGTGTATCATTCACATGGCCCTTCCCTCTCTTTCCCTATGGCCAAACTCTCTGCCTCTGTGCGTCTATTTCACTTTCCCTCCCCCCAAAGTCGTACCTTCTCTCCATTTCTATCACCTCTCTCGCTCTGTCTCACTCACACGTCACGTTCCCAAAAAAAAATTTGGTTATGCAACTGTACCTTGCCGTCTGAATCCAACCATATTTCGCAGTGGGCTCTTGAGACCACTTTGCTTTTGAATGACATATTGTTTGGGGAGCTTGATCGATCGGTAAACCGGCCGACCTTAATATAGGTGTGTGCTTCCAAATCACGTTCAACAATGTCAAATATAAGACTGCGACTTGGATTTTCAATGTTGGGAACTATTCGCACATGCATTGTAGGCTTCGGGTCTTGAGAGGATGGCGACATAGCATTTGATGTAGTAGTAGTGCTGGCTGTGGTATTCCGCCTTTGGGATGTGGATGATTCATTCTGAGAACTTCTTGAGAACCGTCGTCCGAGCAAGGAGGAAGCACTGTGGGATAAATTGAGGGACCTTCTGAAGGGAGACGAGGACACAGGCACTGAAGGAGTATGGTCCGCCACTTGATCAGAATATTGGGATGACATGGCAAGGCAAATATAGTCAGCCATTGTATATAGAGAATATAGAAACCCTTCTTGTTAAAAGAAAAAGAAAGTGGTAGTAGAAGAAGAAGAAGAAAGAAGATGCAAATGTGGGTCAGCAAAAGAACACTAGTGGTCTACATTTTGAAACCTTGGTTTTTTTACCGGTCCGCATTATGTGTGACTGTTCAATGGGATTGATTCTGAAAAGTGGTAACACTTTTTTGGTGCTGCTTTGTGCGACTTAGAAAAAGTGAACCCAAACCCCGACAGTCAACGAACATAAACACTTGACGAAATTACCTCATTCCAAAAGTGTTTTAGAATGAGAACGACGTTTCATACTATCTATACGTGAAAGAAATAAAAATAAAAATAAAAATAGGAGACAAAAAGAAGATTGACAAGCTTATGTTTTTGGAGACGAATAAAATTGGGAGTACAATGAGAATAGCTATTCACATTACCTATTGGCAAAATAACAACAAAATAACCCTTTTGGTCTATGGTAAAGGTCATATGGATAATATCACTTCCCTTGTGGTTGCCATACTATCATACAAATACAATAATCTGTTTGATCGGGATCATCCGACAAAAGGAATAAAAGTGCTTTCAATAAAAAGTCCCACTGTTATTTTCTCACACACACACATATACACATATATTACAACCCCCTTTTTTCTTTTTTTTTTTCGGTTATAGGAGAATAAAATAGTCAGTGCGGGGGCCAAACTGTAAAAGGGATGTAACGTCATTTTCTGAATAGTGAAAAGGTCAATACCATCAAACCCCCCCTTCAATAAACAAAAGCATCCTTTATATCCCGTGCTAATTTGACATATCATAAATAGTTCTACTTCTGAAAGAAGTAAGTGATGGTTGTCGGGCGTAATCACAAGATGATGCGAAATCTAGAAAAGGAAGTTCGTCGCTCGTTCAATCCAACTTACGCTTGGTCAAACCCAGTTCAACCGGCATGACATGTCTGCTCAGGCTCCCCATCTACACTTTTTGGACAGTGTTGTCAAGGACCTATCGCCCTCTTAGAGCAGTTTTACTTCTTTTACTATGATAGCGAGTTGTTTTAATCAGAAAACAAAGGCATTTTCATGGGTATAGTAGTTAGATCACCGGGGGAACAGGATTAGCCAATCAGATTGTAGAAGGCAGACTGGGAAAGAAAGATGCTGTTTCCCTAAACAAAGGAAACTTGGTCATGGATTTCACAAAGTGTCTGCAGGCTGAAGCAGAAATCTTGGCGTTCATCTTAGCTTTTTCATGCACACAGGATTTGATTGCTCTGCAGTAGTTACCTCTTTATTTAGAGTTGCTGCTTAAATCCCATCCAACCGGTTACTACACATGCTAGGCCAAAAAAAACCAGTTGCTTTTGTAGATAAGAAGATGTTATATATTACGGATGTATGAGTGTATAAAAATAAATAAAAAAAAAAGAGCTCTGGAAAATACAACATTTTCTTTACTCTCACAGGAAGGTCACACCTGGGAAACAGCTTCCATTCATAGCATTTTTTATTCGACTGTGTCCGCAAATGAAAACTCCGGAATAATCAGGTGGAAAGTTGCGGATGATCCGACATAAGCAGGAGAAAACGAAAGTCAAACAAGACAGACACCTACTCTACACAATTCAGACGCATCCAAAGCTATGTTTTGCTAGACTACTTAGATTTGTTGTCAGAAGTAGCCGTTGCTAATCGCCTCATGGCCACACGCGTTTCATTCATATTCTCCTATTCTAAACCTGGCAATGTTAAGGTAACAAAAAGAAAGTACAATTTCTTCCTTTTTCTTTTCTTCTTTTTTCTTGGAATGGATGTACCATTCTGCAACTAGTGATATCCATCTCAAAGATCCTGCACTAAGTGATGCCTGGTACTTACGCATTGGAAATGCGTACCTCTGTCATCATGGTACAGGTTCATGTCTAACGGTCGACAAAAATAACCCTAGGAACTTCAAATGCGCCGGAGAGTGGAATTTGGAGCCGTCAACCCTATCCAGTCTTTCGTTCGCCGTGAAATTATAAAATGCCCAAGTATGACCCAAGAAAGCATTACTTCATGTGCAAAAAGCTTGTAAAAAGACACACTCTTATTTGCCTATGTTTATTTCCAGATTCATTAATTGAGAGCACAGCCTATCGTCACCTTTTTATACATTAACAGGTAATTTCTCTTTCTCTGCTTCCAATAGATACAGTTTCCAGTGTATTTCACAGAAACATCGATTGCCAACAAACGTTGTCCCTTCATTGTACATGACGACGGGCTGACAGTGGGATCTGCAAAGATCTGGATTGCGTCAAATTAATTTAAGGTACCGTAGCTTTTCTTGCGATGATTACTGCAAATGAGACCTGCCTTGACATACCGTATCAACATGCCGAACGATGCATGCTCACTTTGGTTCATATCGAAAATGGTTTTCTAACGCTGACGTTTACACACCATGTATCTCTTTCTTTTCACCGACCGAATATTAAGTGTACCAAATTGCTGCAAAATGGAGATTCATATATATGCTACATCTCTCATCTAGAGACCTATCTACTCGTTTCATTTAGTTTATTAACATACTTCAGCAGGTAAATTTGGCAAATACAGAACAGTGAACCAATCGGTTCAAAGAGTCAATTGTTTCTCGTCAATGGTGTGATCGATCGGCTTCCAATCTGCCCGCTTTTGTTAAATAGGCGACCTCGATTTTCAATATCCGCAATGTTTGTAATTGAAGTATCCCACTATGAGCCGTTGAAATTGTTCTATTGTTCTGCGGTTAAGAATAGAATCTCTCAGATCCTCAATGACACCCGTAGATAAAAAGTTGCCAGGGCCATTATGTAAAGACTTTGTGTTGGCTGTACTAGAGTCATTAGATAAATCGTCCTCAACTACATCGATACGTCACTGCTTACACGGCTTCGATCTCAGATAGGACAAACAAAATTATAGTTTCTCGAGGATTGAAAAAAGAAGGATTTTCTAAATCATCGCAATAGACAAAAGTGAATTCGGAACTAACTAATGACGAGATAGCTTAAACATTATATCGTCTGGGTTAAGGGACGTCTTACAGCAGCCGGAGTTTAGCTGATGCTTTCAAAAAGGGATCCTCTCCATGCCACTGGCACGCCTCATTTGGATTCGTACCATTTAAACTTGCGTTGCCTTCAGTGCAATGCCGCTTATGTCCGTTCTACTCCTTAACGTCCGTTAAAGTTTGTGAATTTCAGGAGATTCTGTATTGTTACTATATCACCGAAAAGGGTAACCGACACCTTGACTTCCGTGCCTCTTTTATTCTGTTGCATACACATCTCCGACACGATTCCTAGGTGGCGACGCGTGTTAACATGCTCCTTTCATTGAGCGAACGGATCAATAGAACGTCGATCGTAACAAATATAAAGGGTACAAAAATTTACGGCCCATCGAATTTCCCCATCCTTTCGTTCCAGCCTCTCCCTTCCCTCTCCTTTCACTTTTCCTTGCGGCTGCAATGCAATTGAAAACGCTCTTCGTATTTCTCCTCGGCCTGTTCGCCTTTACCTGTTCGGCTGCTCCCACTGTCCAAACCAAAGTTCAGGTTGCCTCGGCCATCCAGGTCAACAACACTCAACCTCCCGCCATTTTCCATTACACCAACTTGATCAAACGTACCACTTTCCCCGTCAAGGCTGATGAAGATCTGCGCGTAAAGATCATTGCTGCCGTAAAGGCCAAGGTCAAGGCTGACATTCTTAGTACCATCTCTGCTTCCGTAAGTCCAAACGGCGATGCAATGCTTGTCGAAATACGAGAATTAAACACAATGTCATTCATAGATTACCGAACAAGTCAAGGCTAGTCTTAACGTGCATGTTAAAATCCTTGGTGGTCTGATTAAGGTCGGCAATGCCCAAATCAGTGCCATTCAATCTGCCGCCATTAAGGGTTTGAAGCGTAAGTTGCTCAACTTGTATTCCTTTTCTTTTCCAATACAATCAGTGTCGAAGAAATGCTCTTTTCTCACCTCACCTATTTTATTTAGTCAAGGTGGAAGCCCGCGTGGATTCTGACGTGGATGCCAATGTGTACGCTGATCTTGACGCTAAGTTGAAACGAAGATTGACCGGCAAGCACGTCCTCTTCGAGCGTGAATTGCTTAAGCTTCTCGGACAAGTGGAAGGTGATGTCGTCTCCAAGCTCAAGGTTGAGCTTCCCAAGATCCAAACTGATTTGAAGACTTTCATCAAGACTGCTGTTCATGCCCATCTTCACGATGTCGAAGTCAATGTCCCCTTTATCTTGACCATTCGCGTGGATGCCGATCTTGACATCTCTATTGCTGCCGAGGCTTGTGTCAACGCTGCCTTGAGAGCCCTCTCCAGAGTCGACATTAAAGCTGCTGCTAGAGCTATCATGACCGATCTTGAAGACCCACCCGTGACCAAGTTTTCCAAGGACGGTAATAAGAAGAACCAAAAATTCCGCCTGCCTCCCAAGCCCGAAGAGAAGAAGCACACCAAACCTGAGGAGAAGAAGCACACCAAGCCCGAGGAGAAGAAGCACACCAAGCCCGAGGAGAAGAAGCACAACAAACCTGAAGACAAGAAGCGTCACAAGCCCATCAAGACTGAAGAGGACAAGAAAAAATCTGATTAAAAAAATCAGCTTTAACGCGTTATCACCCTCCTTCCATTCCCTCTTCATTTAGTCTACAGTAATAATACTTTGGCGGTTATTACAAACGATACTACTTACTTATTTATCGGCTAATACTTTCTGTACCAATCGCTAGATTTGAATAGAAAAAAATTTACCAGTAATACGTAATTTCGAGCCAAAGAGTATATTAGAAAAGCACAGTGTCCCTGATTTGACAGGAACCAAAAAAATAAGTTGTAGCCTAGTATGTTGTGCCACCAGCTGTTGATCATTTTTGCGTAACGTAACACATGAGTCCCGATTGGGATGTGTGCATTAAGTGGTAATGTGGGTTGTCATCAACTCAGTGAAGAATAGAACCAATGATCGTCTCGTGATGATGCTTATTGTTTGTTGTACCACGCATGTATATACACATACACACAGGACCTGGTAAATGATCGGAAACAGCAAATGTTTTACGTTCTAGACGATCCGCGGGAAACAATATCTATTTGTGTCAATAACCAAAAAGAAAAAAGGAAAACATTTTTCTTTAATACGGTCCGAAAGAAATAGAACGAATAGTAAACTTGTTTACCCTCAGCCCACCTCGCTTTCACTCTCTTAGTCTTTTCTTTTAGTAACTTAATACGTACATTGTCCCAGGAAAGAAGATTTTTAGTATTGTGACAGTAATCCGCAATTTTGAAACATCATGTTTTATACCAAAGTGAGAAACTAGCCGAGCTGAAACAGAAAGATTGCCGATTCAAAGCGCTCTGATACAATCGGTGATGTCATTTTGCGTTCAAAGATCTTGAGGAATCGGGCTCGATGTGCAACGCGAAACCTCCCCCCCCCTTGTTCATCATGATCTGCAAACCAGGAACCACAGCAACCAACGTTTCAGTTTTAGCAAAAAGAATATTTTAAGAGCATGTACCATAGCAACCAACGTTTGATGAAACAATTCGTTGGGAACCGGACATACATGTTGAATGGATAGGTTCTGGTTCCCATTAGACAGTTTATCAGTAGTTTATTCGTTTCTGCAGTTATGGCAAGAATATTTTACTTGACTGGAACATAAAAGATTTTTGCTTCTTAAATGATGGACAAAGGCGTATCCATGCCAAACATGGTCACAGCTCTGTATTCATGCTGTTCAGTTTCTCCAGCCATATCTCAAGGCCAAACCCGCTGACCAAGACCCAAAAAGATAAGATTCTTGGTACGCCGCTTGTTTTCTTGACAATACATATCATGCAGTCAATTCTAAGGATCTGAATAAACAAAGTGAATCAAGAAATAAGGGTCAGACTGGGCTTAGCCGGAACGCTATGGTAGAATGATTTGGAACGAACGTGCACAAGTCATGTGTGAGAAAAAGAAAACGAGAATTCCCCCCGTGACTCTAGTTTAACTTGCCGCTTGTCCATGTCCCCTAAGGCACGTATTATTTCGGCCATCGGCGTTTTTTTTTTGCTGCTGCTGCTACCCTACACATGATGTTGGAACCAAATAAGTTCCGTTAAACCAGTGAACATCTTAGATAGGTAGGACGAAAACATATATTAGAAATCTTGAATGGATCGTACATGCTGTTCAATGAAAACGAACACTGTCGTGTGAAGGTAACAGAGATGTTTAAGTCGGTATTGATCGGAGATAACCACGAACAGAACTGCTTCTTCGTTTTTCCCTCCCTTTTTGGCAGCGCGTTGTTGCACATGACGTGATTCAATACAACCATTAGACCTCTGTTACTCAGACCTAACGATAAACATGCAAATGCTTCAGATCGGATGGATGTATTTGATTTGGTTTCCTTTTGTTGGGAAACAGCCATAGCACATTCTTGAAGCGTCGGATAGGAAGCAGCATGCAATTCTCAATGTACTCAGCAATGGTCTCAAACTGTAATGCAGTCCTGGCATCGGATGGTTTGTTAGACAATTTCTAAGCTCTTCAAGGTGATTATGTAGTTGAAGCTGTCAGAATTTGGAACAGACAACAGTCCGCTCTTTATTGCAAGGTCAAGGGACTGCGCGATACGCATTACTCTGGTCCGATAAACATAACTATGGCCCTGATCGAAGGATATGTATACAGAGTACTTGTTCATGCTTTACATACGGTTTAAAGGACCCAGTCCTTGTTTCCTTGTCTTTGAAACAATTCTAGTCGTGAATGACCCGGCGACATCAAGATCAGATTAAATTGATATATACATTTGACGGAATAAAGGTGCCACAGACGGCTCCCGAAGAGGAAACTTTAACTCTAACGGTCTAGCCGCTCCGATGAACAAGCAAAAAGCAGACAGATAAATCACTACTGTTTTTTAGACAGCAGTATCTGTAGGGATGATTTCTCTCCATCATATCTTCTTTTGTTATTGCAATTGGATTTAACTGGATGAGCCATAGTTGACTGGTATTTTCCTAATAATCGCTTTATCGTTCAATTTTTATTTCCTTCCACTTCCACCTGTAACCACATTATTGACTTCCGCAACGGGTCTATGCCTGCACCAACAATACGCTAACAAAAGAAAAACAAAATAAGGATCCAGCCCTGGTATAGTCTCTTATTGGATTAAATCAAATCAGAATTCAGCTCACACAGAAATAGAAGAAAAAGGAACCACAATTTGTTTTCTTTTTTTCTTTTTGTTACACGCGAAGTGTCTGCACTGTCCTTCCCAAACCGATAGCTATCCACATGGGTAAGCTCTGACTCCAACTTAGTGCGTTGATTTCCGAGTCGGCTACGTAACGCAAAGCAGGTCCTTGAATCACATTCTGTGTTCTGTTCCGTAAATCGGATCGATGTCTTGAACTAACAGACGTCTTTTGGTGGATATCCCATACCAGTACTTGAGCATCATCACCTAAGGAAGATTAAAAAGCAAAACAGATAATCCAGCTCCTATGTTTAGTTTCCTTCGATGTTTTCCTTCACCTTCATTTTCTTTCCTACCTCCTGTGCAAATATGTTCTGGATGACTAGGCGACCAGCTAAAGCAATTGACATTACTATGGTGACTTTTCGTTAGTTCCGCCACAGGTACGCCTGGATAGCGAATGTCTAATATTTGAACGGTGTCTGAGTCCATATGGAAGGTAGCAAGAAGATCATGGTTGATTCGGTTGAACTGCAATCGCAGAAGAGGTGGAGAGCCGTCGCTGATAACCGAAGCAAATTGATTATGATTAGCGGGCGCAGGTGGTGCTTCGTAAACAATGGTAGAGTGTTCCAGGGCTCTGAATGACAAATTTACGTTGGATTTCTTCATAAATTTCTTTTTGGTTCGGATTTTACCTGAGATCAAATAATCGTACACTACCATCAGCCCCTACGCTAGCAAAGACGTCTGCAGTGCCGTGCCTGAAGGCTACGTCATACACATCACGGTCATGCGCGATAAGTTGTGTCTTTGCCTGGCAAGTTTCAATATTCCAAACGGTGCACGTTGTATCGATACTAGCAGTAACAACCAAGGATGGATCCACTTCATTCCAATCAAATGAAGTCAGCGGTGCACAAAAATCACTTTGCTTGACCTAAGCAAAAAAATAAAAAACAAGGTTTGATATCCCGAAACGTAATTGCTTAAGTGCAAGAAAAAAAGAAAGATTTGGCATTGCTTACATTCACAAGCTCGGATCGCTTTACTAACGACTGTTTGTACGGTTCGCTTGTATGTCTCAATCCGATGGTATTGCTGTTATGTCTTCCGTAACCTGGATTATCCATCAACTCCCACAACCTCAAAACATCGGAAGAAGTCACCAAGATGTCAGAGTTCCTGGAACTCTACGCATAGGTCGAATAAAGAATAAGAGAAAAAGGAAGTGAGCAGTTTTATAATTCCTCAGCTGGCTTTGATCCCGTTTATTTCTTATATATATATTACCCGTCGAGGTTCCCACAGGACTTTTGTGATCGGATAGTGTGAATCCACTTCGGCTAACGGTACAAAGTCTGGTTGAGTTGTCCGTCGAATAGGATCGTTTGTCACTAAATCTGTTCGTGTAATAACTTGTAGCTGCATTCAAATAAAAGTCAGGATGCGAATCTATGTGCCATCTTGATGTGGTCAAGCTTGCCTTATTGGCATGTTCTTCCATGAAACTGCCCACTGCTAATCGGAATCCTTCCTTCTCAGTTGGCACTTTGCTCCAGTCCATAGCGTAAATTGGCCACGGTGCATCGTATTGGTATATTTCTTTTTCATGCGAAACATGTCCTCCATTATGGGAATCGACGTTCTGTACGGGTGGCGGCATAGGATTTAGGAAGAGAAAAAGGAAGGGCTGTGGAGTGAACAATGCGGAGTGAAAATAAGTGAGACTGCACACGATCTCCTTAAAAGATCTGCTGACGAGGAAGCCTTTCTTCCTCTCGGAAACTGTACAGAAGCTGTATGCTTTGCCTTGTAGGAACGCTTTTTCTATACAGGATATTTCGGGGTGGAGTTTAATAACGTAGCTTGTAGGCTTGTCGAAAAAGTTTTCAGAGTGAATCGAGCATATAATACGGTGAATGAATAACAACAGCACTCCAGAAAGACGCTTTTTGATCCGTGAATACTTGCTATACGAAAATGCAAAGTATATGGTAAGCTCAACAATGTAATAATGTGTATTCAGCCTTCTAGATGGTTCAGTAGAAGCGACATATATGTTGCGCTGCTAACCAGGCAAACGTGCAGGCTATATCTAACAGAGTCCTCTTCAGCTGGATATCGGCTCTAGACGTCCGGGCGTCAACAGAAAGAGACGAAGATGCTATCGGCTCTCGCACATAGGATTCATTCGCAAAATCTTGATTAGGAATAATAGCAATCCTTCTATATATGGGCCTTTAAGCCCTTCAAAGTCAATCATTAACTTTTCGTAGGATAGAATCTATTCCAAGTGATTGCAGTGCCATGGGAAACGGATTCCTACTAGCTCTCGCTTGTCTCTGTTGCTCTACAACCGGGAATGTAGGTTAAACGCTTATAGACCAAACTTAATCTTTTAGCAATGTAAATAAAAAAAGCAATATTTCCAGTCCATACGTATGCTTCCCTTCAGCAATTGAGTGTTTCCTGTTTAGGGCATGGGATATGATCCAGCAGGGGCGGATGTTTAATTGAACTGCTGGCCTTGTCGAAAACTTTTTCCCCCTTCTCTCTTACATTGATTAACAAAAGGCTGCATCATTGAACATGGCCGGTCCACGCAGTACCTTTTTCCGCGTCTCTCAAAAGATACCAACAATGGAACATGCACGAGAAATTATTAGGGCACTGAAATCCCAAGGAGAATTGGTCGAATACAAATTCATGAGGGTAAATGCTTTGTTGGACATGTTACCAATCCAAGGGCAAACTTAAACTCATAACACTGGAAAAACAAACCTGATTATAGTGCCCTGAAAGTCGACAATATTTGCGTTATGGATTTGTCGTTTACAAGAACCCAGAGGTTGCCGAAAAGGTGCTCGACGAACGATTCATTAAAGTTCTCCCGGGCATTTTCAAAACAGCTTGTGAAATCAAGCTGGAATCAGCAGGCTCTCGTGCATAGAAAGACTCATCAAGTAGAGTTTATGTCGTAAAACTGAGAATAGAAAAAGCATCAACAAGACAGTCATGTAATGTATTCGTTAAAAGCAAATCTCCTCTCCCAGAAACAAGAATGTGGGATTACTATACAGCAAGAAAGCATGCAAACCCGCCACTGTACTTTTTTTTTATTGACACTGTGCAGCTGTCTGCATCATCCATCCTAATTTCACATCATTCGTAGGGGTTGAGCAAACAGTGTCATGGGAGGGGCTTGCCAATGGAAAGAATGACAGCAGTTGCTTCTCATTTGATTCGTTTTGCAAGGCAGTCCAATTTGACTTTTTCCATATTCTTACGGGTGAACGTAGAAACGCCCGCCATTTTCTTTGGATATCAGTAACATCGTGACGACAAGAACACAGAGTTATTTCGTTGGCCTATATTAGCAAAAGCGTATTGAAAAACAACGACATATGAAGCGTTGCTTACGATATCGTACGTAGAGCGCGTGCAGGAAATCTCGGAAGTTTTTTTACGGCTTGGTATCCACAATGAGAGCTTGTTGGATGAGAGCAACGTACTCCCAGCCGATTGTAAAAGTATAATCAAAGGTGGTACTAATGCGCTGACGCTATTGCTCACAAGAAAAGTGGGACACTAGTACAAGACATGGAATCATCGAGAAATACTCTGGTTTAAGCTGGCTGTGAAAACAAGAAACACGGTAGTGTGATAGGCGATTCAGCGTCATTCAAATATACGTACGTTTGTTTCGTATGCTTTTCCTCTCTTATTGCTGTGGTTTATTTTCAGTCAGTCTATCTGTATATTTTCCATGCCGTGATCATATTGATACTCTTTAGAAAATCCGAAGTATGGGCTACTTCGGTAGTCATCTACAGTTGCTGCTATGACACCAGATAAAAAACACACTGTTGCCATATAAACTTGACGAAAAAGGAAGAAATGAAATTTAACCAAGAGAATGTATGTCAACGGGAGCTGCATAAATAGAGCTGCAGTTTTTTTACGAACAGAACAAGCCGAACATGATTTGTCGAAAAAGAATACATCACTAAAAAAAAGATACGATCGGAGGCAAGTATTCTTAATGTTAAAAGGTACTACAGTATCGGGAGCCTATATCAATCAGGAAAAAAGGAAGGAAAAACAAGAATCAAGATGATATTAAAGAAGATCTCCTCCCCCAAAAAAGAAAACTAAATGATAATAATAATAATGAAAAGCCTGATGTTAGGTAAATAGGGTGCGAAATCCAGCATTCCAGCAGAGAAAAGAAAGGAGGTGTTTGACCCTGGGTCTTTCCATATGTGGTCATGTGTGCGCGCGGGCCACTTGCCTCTCTCTGTCTCTCTCCTCCCCCCCTTTTTTTTGCGAGCCTTTATTAATTCACAAGTCATCAAATCAATAGGGTCACCAAACAAAAGCTTAGATAACGTAAGGGTTCTTTTTAGTTAAGTAGCCGTTTATGTTTGCTATAAAAGAGGAATATAAAAGATGGAGTGGAAAAGTCAGGTAACAGGGGGTTTAAGAAGGGTTTCCGTAATAAAATGACTCTATATGGATGCAATGAACGGACTCTCCAAAGCACAACCACAGACCCTATCACACAACATCAGACAGTAGAGTCGTCTCTAAACTTATTTTGGGGGGAGAGAAAGCGGCGGAGAGAAAGAAAGAGGAAAAAGAAAAAGCACGAGAGGAGAGAAAAGAGAGAGAGAGAAAAAAGACCATAAAATATTTCAAGGACTAAATCGATATCTCTTTCTTCTTCTTCTTCTTCTTCCTTCTTTATTTTTCCTTTCTTTATCTTTAAACCCTTTCCATTCTTTCACTTTACCATGCTGGCTTGCGCTCAGGACATCTTTTTCAAAACAGAACAAAATAACCCTGCTAATGCACGGGAATCTACTACTCAGTTTGTCCCGTCCCCTGGGACGGCAACAACCTTGCTTCAGAATAAGCCTACATTGTCTGTCATGCCCACAACAGATTGTCAACATAAAGATAAAAGATCCAGATACACCAAAAAAGAACATGCTGTGATGAACCCTGCTAATAGCAAGGAAAAAGAAGAACAGGTCTGGCCACCGGATGTAGAAGCTGCCTTTGTAGAAGGTAAGTAGCTCAATTCTATGAATTCATTGATTCAACTGGTTTCCAGCATTGGAAACAATCCCTAAGTTAGGCAGACGCAAGATTCTTGTGAATGGAAAACCATGCGGTAAGTTCTCTAACATGATTTTTTTTGTTTTCCTTTCGGACGCGCTTTAGGGTGAAAATCCCGTCAAAGATGGAAGATACTAACTTGTTTTCTTCCATTAGGACGCAATGAGTTAATCTCGGATTTTATTTTCCGCAAGACGGCCAAGATCCGTACACGCAAACAAGTATCATCTCATATTCAGGTTCTGAAGAACACTCGCAAAGGAGACCCTCATTGTAAGCAACTCTGAGAAAAAAAATTTATATTGCAAACCAAACTGATCTCCCAAAAAAAACACATACACATACGAAAAACCTCAGTCATGCGTCTCTTGACGGACTCTGTGGATATGGATGAGGTGGACTACCCAAGAAAACAATCGAAGCCTAATATCAATCGTCGAGTCCAGCCTTCTGTAAGTGGAGGAACAGGAGCCATGAAGATGAACAGTCTTCATTCTTCTGAGTCCATTTCCTCGGATGAGTCTTCCATGAGTTCGTCACCGTCTCCTGTGGACTATGTGTTTGACATGATGTACGGTTGTGATCCTGCCCTCTCGATGCTCGATATCAAGGACCCATTCTATGATCTGCAACCACCTTTATGGGATCCTGCCCAGTTGCTATCCACGCCATCCTCCCTTCCCTCTTCCTCTTCGGCCCAAAGCATGCCATCCTCCCTGGCATCCTTGCAAGACCTTTCAGCGGATGATAAATTTAGCCAGCTTTTCTTTCCTACCACATCGACCTCCTCCTCATCCTCTTCTTCGTCTTCTTCTTCATCCAACTCTTCTTCTACTTCTAGCTCGTCTACTATGGACTTTTCCTTGCTCTCTGATATGTTCAATCCTGCCCGCCCTTCCTCTCATTCAGGCAAATGGAAGAAATCCTCATCTAGTTCCTTACGGCGATCTTCTCAATTGGCCACCCGCAAAAACAGAAAGAAATCCACCGTCGCCAACGCCTCGGTCCTGACATCCTCCTCCTCCTCTCGACCCATGGACCTCGTGATAAAAGAGCTTGAGACGCCAAGCAACCTGAGTCTTTGGCCGAACTACCTATGCCTTTATCTTGAATACACTCTCCCTTACGACCCTTCGGTAAAGACAAAAAGAACAAAAGGAAAACTAAGCTGCTGGATCATAAGAGAAAGCTCACCTTTATTGTATTCCTTTTGTAGACGCTTTCGACCCATAACCTTGTCCAGTTACCTCACTGTTACCCCAATTGTCTTGCTACGGTGAGCCCCGACGTGTTGAGCAAGGATAAATGCCCTCCTGTACATGAACTGACAACGTTGCCCGCCGAGATTGTCTTATTAGCTCAGGTAAAGCAAAGAAGAAGAAGAAAAAAAGATAACAACAATATCCTAAACCAAAATTGCTCAATCCCATTTTAAAACCTTCCAAAAAAATACGCTACAGATGAAACTCGATTTGAATCTGAATATTTCAGACTTTTACTTTAGTAACACCTGTTTTTTTGAATCACGCGATCGACGCACGATCGAATGCACAACGACCATCTACTCTTTTGGCAATGTGGTCCTCGAGTCCAAAGAAATACAGCAAGCGCTTTGGGTGAACGAAGGCAAATACATGTACAGTTTTGTCTATGTCAACCAATTCTTCGATGCCTTTATGAAAGGCATTCGATCGCTGCAATCATGGGAAGAAATTGATATTGCTATCAATAACCTTTGTATTGTCCAGGTAAGCCTAGAAAAAAAACTAGACAGCCATGAGAAGAAACGTTTTATATTCATTTCTCTTTCTATTTTCTTCTTTTTAGGTGTTTGAAGATATCGAAGTAAAATACGGCAATGCCAATGCCAACGCCAATGTTAATATTAATAATAACAATGGCGACAACATTTCGAGTCATAACGACGGCAACACGCCCACGGCGGCGACGATTACCACGACAACGCCGACAACGAGCAGTACTACGAGTTCTACTCCTGCAAGTGTTACTAGTACTGCGGCTACGACCCCAACGGATCCTTTTTTTGGTGATCTGGCGCAACATGTATTTCCCTCAGAAGAACTTTCATCACCACTTCTTGTCATGATCTATGAATTTGAACGAGGAGCAGGCACCGTGGAAATGGCAGCTATCGGCGATGCCACCACGTCCGAGAAACTCGGCATTGGTAAAGGTCTTGATTTTCTGGGTGATGATCCAATCAACACAACCACAACGATTTAACAAGTTTGTTTTACTATCCAACGAAACAAAAAAAAAGAAAAGAACAAAAACAAAAAAGGGTATATTTGCTCCAAACTTTTTTTTCTTCTTTTCATTAAACATGAAAATTTCAATAAATAAAAAATAAACTTTTGTTTTTTTAACAAGGAAATAAAATAAAAAAAAAGCAGGGAGACACAGAAAGAGATAGAGAGACAGAGAGAGGGGGTATAAGAGTGAATGCAGAAACCAAAAAAAAAATAACAAGAAAAAGGGACAAAATGAAAGGATCAATAAAATAGGGTAATAAGGACTTGTAATGGTAAGGTGATATAGCACGAGGGTATTTTTGCGTCTAGGTTTCTGTGTGTGTGTGTGTCGAGAGAGAGAGGGAGGGAGAGACAGAGTGTGTATTGTATTTACAGTTTTGGCTGGATGAGTTCAATAAAACATTCGTCGCACACACGACACCATTGGCCGGTGCTTCCGGTCGGTAAAAAAAGTGGAAGTCGGTTACAACTATGACGATGGCATATAATATGCCCGCACCTTTGTTTATTCTTAGTGAGCACATGAAAAAAAAAAGCAGCCATGCGTGACACGTAACCACGTGTGTACACATGCTTTCTTTTTCTTTTTGATTGTATTACACGGATGTCTCGGGCTTACCTCCGACAATGATGCTTTCGCTCCAGAAAGCTAAACATGGTTCTGCATCGCATTACTTCCTCTTCTTCTTCTTCTTCCGCCGTTTCGCGCCGGCATCGGAATTGACACTGTTGGACTTGTTCATCCTGAACCCATTGATGCCTTGGTAGAAGTACGAACCGACTTTTTCGATCTTCTTGTGAAAGATGTAATACGTAACGATGGTAACGGGTAGGTAACTTTTTTATCAGTCCATCCGATTCCGAAACAAAAGCAAAAAAAAAATCAACCAAATCAGATATCTTAGGACGGTCAAGTTCTCTTTTTTCCCTGCATTTTTCAATGGATCCCTTACCTTTTCTTCCGTAAAAGTGGCACCTACACCGGCAATAACCAATTCCATACCACGCAATTGGTCTTCGAAGGAATGTATGACCTTTCCGGTGCCTACACTACCTCCCATCATCGTCCCAATCACCCAACGGGTGCGTTGTACGAGATCATGTTTATCTTCTAAATTGAAAGTATCCGAAATTGTCCGTCGAACGTCCCAATGCTTGGTAGGCTTAGATATACTAGCAGCTGTAGCAACGTCCAGCGTCTGCCCAGATGGTTGCCATCTTCTAGTCTTCATTTCAAGATCAACCATTAATTCTTCCAACGACTCGATCATCATTCGCTGTCGTTGAGCCGCCTCCCCATATTCGCGCAATCGACTTTCGTAAGCCTTTTCACGCTCTTGAAACTCGTCATTGAGCATACTGTGGATAAACAGTAGTTCGCGTACGCGTCTCTCAGAATCTAACAAGTCTGTGGAAAAGCATTCCAATTGTTCAGCAAGGAGCACACAGACTGTCATCAATTCCCGAAACTGGGTACGCCATGTTGCGGACGATGAATCAGTGTCGTACGGCATAATCGGTGTTGTTTCTTCTGATCGGTGTGACTGGAATAAGTAGTCTGTCGTCAAGAATAAGGTCGTCAGGACAGGCCGTCCAGCGGCCGAACCATCTTTGGTCGCATGTACCCCTGTGCTAGGTACTTTTTGTAAAAGTTTAGCGTTGGAATCAAATTCTTCGTGATGACAAGGACAGATGCTGGTATTATTATTGGCTTCCTCCTTCTGTTCGAACCTTTTAAAGTCTATCTTCGGGTCATCAGATGAGGTGACTCGCGCCTCCTGTTCATTGACTGTCATCTTAGATCGACATAAGTCATCAAGATGGTATTGTTGCATTGTCCGCGTGATTCGTGAGATCTTGGCGCCAAAAACGTCAAAGATATCGATTTGTGGGTAAATTGTCACTTCGCTAGATGAATGATTATCAGTGTCGGATGGACGGGCTGTGCGGTTACTATGGGGAGACCATGATGAACGCTGAGGCTTTCTAATGACTGTTGTCGAAGAAGATGGTTCTAGTTGCTTTGCTAAATCCATGTTTCCTGTACTATCGCGTCGCTTTTTCTTTTCGGTGGCTATTAGAGGAGAATTGATGCAATGGGCCGTGATGAGTGAAGGAGAGGAATGAAAAGAAGGAGAAAAAAATGACGATGATGAAGCAGAAGAAGAAGAGGAAGAGGAAAAAGAGGGATGGCATTGACTGCTCCCACTACTGATATCTTCAAATGGGCGTTCAAGACAGCAGGGCAAGCTTTCAGGGGGAAAGGTAACATTTCGAGCCGATACAGGTCGAGGCAAATCTTGCCTTTCATGACGAGGAAAAGAGCGCAATAGTACATTTGAATGCAAGCTTTTTGTTCCTTTACTACTATGATTACTGCGCATAGCCTTCGTTGTTATGTGAACGTTGCGTTTCGCACCAGATGTTCCTGATCTTAACCTAGCACGATTCGCCCATCTGGAATGCCATGATGACTCCTAAGAACACGACAAGCAGGCTATGAGTTTCATGATGTGTCTAATCTCATTTACGTCTTTGTGACAACCTTCAAGTCAAACAGACCAATATCACGTAAAAGCAGATTACTGAAACATGGTAATGACAGAGAGTCCGTATAAAATGTCGAAGGCTGCATACTTTACAGCCGTTGACATTAATTCGGATGGAACTATCGATTTCTGCTCTTTTGCATAACTAAAGAAAAGAAAAAAAAAGCAAAAAAAAATAAAAGAGAAAAGAAAAAGAAAAGGGCGCTCAACAAAGGGAGTTTGTGTTGTGCAGAGTACTGTACGACAGCTCTCAATCTAACAAAGCTGCAGAGCAATCCTTCATCCATCGTGCCCCGCTCCATGCCCAGCGGCCAATGGTCTTGCCCCGGGTTCATCCGATGTTACACCATTAAGGTACTGCCTTGCCGATATTGCACTGTTGTTGTTGTCATCATTACCATCTGTATACATATATTACAGCACTGCCGCATGTACATTAATGTGCTATCCTGTACAGGGACAATAAAACAATCCCGCACGCAGAAAACAAGTGTCACAACACGCTTCATGCAAAAGAAAGAAATTAGTGCTCCTTTAAGTCAGCGGATAAGAATGCCGATTTATACTTGCATAATTGCTTCGCATCCAATATCAATTTTCTCTTCTAAAAAAAAATAGATCATCTGTAAACAAGAAGAATGCCATTGGAAGAGCTTTGTTATGTATCGATTGCAGCCTAAGAACGATATGTGAAGAAGAATATATACTTAACCACTTCGCAGAAGCAGAAAACAAGGGCTTTTATTTATTTACTCTTCAGCTGTACTACAGAAGCAGGACGATTCACATGATATACAGCACACTGCCTCTTTTATGCCGTGCTTTTGCGCAGAAATACGTGTAACGAACATGTTAGAATGTTTGATCGCTTCTAACAATATTTTCTTTTGCTTGGTAAACGACAATCAAAGTCTCTTACCGTTTTACACAGTGTCATTGACGAAATCAAGAAGCCTCTTTATGAGCTACGCCATTTTTTCTTTTGACCGAATGCGAAAAGAAGAGTTTGGCTTTTAAGCATAATAACTCTAGGTTGCAGAGTATATAAAGATGCTCCGAGATCGAGAGGTTACACCAGGTCAAACCAACATTAGGAATAGCTTCCTCTATGCCCATGACTCAGACTACAGTCCACACAGTACATTAGCCGCGCATTCAACCCATTTCATATTCTTATTGGGAAATAAATAAATGTTTTGTGGTTTATGTGCAGTTGCTAAGAGTTGAACAGGTGAGCTTTGTCCTTAAACAATACCGGTAGCCTGGAAAAGTGTCTTCCTGTTTTCCCAGGAACGAGAGTTATCCACTGGCTTTGATGATATCAATCACTTGGATGGAAAGAATATTTTTGGTCCTAGCTATTTGTTAAACAAACCTGACTTAAGTAACCACTTTGATGGACCACGTATACAGGAAGCTTTATACATCGTGCGCACCTTTGAGTCTGTACAATGTCTGCTTCTAATCGTATTTAGTTCTAGAAGCAGCTCTCTGTTTCACACGTAGCAGGTAAAAGAAAAAAAAAGGATATTGTTCTATAAACAGTTTCATTCCATCTCACTGTTAAACGAGCTGTGGCTCAACCGAATCGGCTCGTGCCAAGTAATAGCGGACTGTTCGCTTTGTTCTGATAAAAGCTTTTGATGTTGAGCTGCCAATAAGAGCATTGATGAAGGAAGGCCATGGGGCTGAAGGTAGTAAAGAATCGGGCAATGACGATAGCCTCATCGGTGAAAACAAGGCGTTGGAAACGCTGCCAGTACGCCGTATACACTTTTACTAGATGCACCCATCATTTTTTTTGGCCTTTGCTTTAATTCTTACTGTATGATAGAACAATTTCCATTATATCCTGCCCTTAGATCCAATAGGCCAGTTTACTGATATAATAAACAACCTTTCACCTCTTTTATACCATCTATTTTCTTTTCCGTTGTTTCCTTCTTCTTTTACTGCTTTGAGTATCTTAACAAGGGAATAGTCCGGGCCCTTATGACATGTCAGCTCTCGGTTCAAGCCTCAGCATGACTTGTTCACATTGTCGTCAATAAGATGATCACTGCTTTCTCTTTTCTTTTTCTTTTCTTTTCTTTTTTTTTCCTGCTCAGCTGTTCCTCTCGATCCGTTAATGCCTTTTTTTCCTTTTCGTCCTTTGTTTCCGAATATGTAAAAACAAAGAAACAAAGAAAATATAAAAAGTATAAATTTAAAATAGCATACACATAGACATTTTTAAAGTTTAGATTATCTGGAAGCAAAAAATAAGAGGCTAGCGTTGTACAGATGAAAAAGAAAAGAAAACGAATGTAAAAGAAAGAAGGAAGGAAAGGAATGGATAGCACACCATCATTCTGTCATAGAGTTGGGTGGTGATGGAGGATGACGCGATGGTGGAGTCAATGGATAGATTGGATACTGTGTAACAGGGTAATCCAACGCAAATGTTCGTTTCGAGAGTTGGTCTAAGAATATATTGCATGATTAAGTTAGCTTTTTTCCCGTGTGAACTGGCCAGCGTGACCTCTTCTTTTCTTTTGTTTGATGTCATTTACCCATTAGACTAGGCATGATGGAGGACGATGAAGAGGAGGAGGATGTTTTCCACTCAGTATCCCGGGACGTGCTGCGGGAGGAAGACGGCGGACTTGGTGTACCATTGCTACTATGATTCACCAGGCCTGGTTGGTCAGAGAGACCCGAGACAGGCCAGGTGTTCTTGTGACCTAGATAGGGTGTTGACAATGAGGTGTGTGGTGGTGGTAAGGAATTGGATGATGTAGATGAGGAGGAGGGTGACAAGGTCAGGTTGAGCATGGATGCAGTAAGAGGCGAAGTTGCACTGGATATTTGACTAGGCGACATGGGCGGTGATGAGGAGGCCCCTGCCGATGGCGGAGGTGAAAGGGATCGGATCTGCTCCGTTAACGCATAATTTTGGTTCTGGTTGTTGTTGATATTGTTGCTATTGCTACTGTGGGGAGGTGTTGCATAGCGTGTTGCAGATTCATAACTAGGTGAAGGCCCTTTCTCTTTACAAATACAAAATAGGTAAAAAAACCGCTTTCCCTTTCTTTGTCTGATGCAATTTTTTTTACCTCTTAGTGTGGCATAAGCCGTACGCAGTTCCAATTGTTCTTTAGCAACACTGATACCCTGAACAGAATGACGGTGGGGACGAGGCATCATAGGTGGAGGTGGAGGAGGATGTGGTGATGAAAGCTTTCGAAAGGCTGTCATGCCTGATATCTGAACATGCTCTTCCGGAAAATGAGTGGTTGTTTGTGAGAGCGGGCTGGGGGTGAAAGCCGTCATAAGTTTCTCTATGCGTCTCAAACGATCTTCGATCCGGTCCATGGCCTCATTGTCAGCGGCCGGCATCATGGCCCTCTTTCGTCGCTCGGAATTGTTCACACATTCAATACCATTAGCAGCACAGAACGCACAAGGATTGCTGCCATCGCACTTTGTTTTCCGTCGACGGCAGGTCTCACAAGCTGAACCGGAACTTAGCCGCCGAGCAGTGTTTGTTGTAAAAACACCTCGTGAATGGTCGGGAACTACATTATAAATACAATCGACATTCGAATCGATACAGTGGCTGCACGGACGGTGGCCGTTGCATAGTCGTCTTCGGCGTTTGCATGGTTCACATGCTCGTACAGTCGAACAGCGTTCGGCAAGCAAATGTCGATTTGGATGTGGATTGGTCATTTTACGGTTACTAGGCGGACTTGGTGGCATCGTTTTCTTTTTCTCTTTAGCTTTGCAATAAGACAAAAAGGTTTTAAAATAAAAGAAGAAAAAGAAAGAGAGAAGAAAAAGGGAAATACAAAAGAAGAGGAAAAAAAGGACTTTTTTTGTGTGGCGTCTAGCACGATGTTCTTTTTTTTTGAGGTACGTAGACGGTCCAACCCCCCCCCCCATGCGGGGAAACAGTGAGAAACCGAGCCAATCCTGAGAACAGGTGGTACATTTCATCGGTCAGATCCGTCCGAAACTCCAAAGTAACGGTAGATCTTTTTGTTGGACAAACACATTATGAGCCTTGCCCTTTTTTATCAACAAAGCCATCATATGAAGCCCCGTGATTCGTCCTCTTGCTCATTGAAAACTTAAAAACAACTATGTTTCCTCCAAAGCCTGTGTATCAAAAGATCCAATGACCATCGGGGTCTTCCTTCCCCTATTTCGGAATCAGATATGCGCACGCGAAAAACCTGTTGTCTCTATGGGAAACACAAGATGCATAACATACTTCCAACTTGATACTTCCCAGCCAAAATACAAATAAAAACCAATTCATGCTTGTCCGTGCAAATAACTGACTTTTTTTATACATTCCCGCACATATTTATACCAAACATACGAAATGCAAAAAACGCGAGATATATTGACCAAAACGAAAAAGAAAGCAACAAGGGAAAAGAAAAAGGAGCTTACTGCAGTGGAAACTTTCTTGACACGACTAAGATAGTTGGCATTACGATCTTGACCCATGACAAATCTGCCTTGCTGATCTTATCGGCGTCGGCTTGTATAAGACCATAAGTATAACAATCAAACAACTGCTCTGCGCCCTTTTTAATTTTTTACCTTGACGAGCTTTTGGCACTATCTGTTCTTGAAGAGGCATATTTGGCATGATGTTCCTTGATCCAGACATGGTGGAATGCCTCAGCAGGTCGCATTCGTCTCATAGGATCCCATTCTAAGCACCGCTCGATGAAATCGATAAATGCTCCGTCATGGCATCTTAGTACGTGTGCCAAAGTCTTACTCCCTGGAACTCTTTTCCGACCTTTTGAGTTGGGTATAATACGAGGGTTACCATAAGAATCTGGAAAATGGAAATTAGCGCAAATTCGCGTAACAAGTAAAAAGGAAAGGTACTTGCCAAAAAATAGCTTTTTTCGTGAACTCATCTCGATTAAGTACGGGTCCGGAACACCGAGTATTTCCATGATGCACAGCAATTGTTCTTGCTCGTTTTCCCCTGGAAATATCGGAATACCTGTAACTCCGCCGTAAGTTTGACACTCTTTTCTTGCTTCATTGCTTACCTGTATAGAGCTCAGCTAGAATGCAGCCAAAACTCCACATGTCGATCGCCATATTGTATGACATTCCTGGCAATACAACATTTGCGTGAGAACGAACCATATGCAAAAAGTTATTTTTTACCCAATATGACTTCTGGTGCCCGGTAGAATCGGCTTTGAATGTAGGTATAGACTTTGACAAAGATGTCAGCACAAGGTTCAAATGCAGCTCAAACTAACCTTTTTCGTTTTCAAAACAGCTGCTACCAAAGTCAATCACCTTGATAGTACTTTTGGTAGGATGTTTGAGGAGGATATTCTGCAGATATTACGTGAAACCCTAAGTCGCATGCATGTGATTACATACCTCAGGCTTTAAATCACAGTGGATAACTTTATGATCCTGTAGTAAACATAACGATTGCAGTAGTTGCACGGTGAACCTAACAAACACGGCTTAGCATCCTTCTTTCCATAACAAAGGGTTACCTTTTTATCAAGCTCTGACTGAAGCCTTGGAAATTGTTGCTCTTAATAAATTCGTATAGGTTCATGCTCAGGCATTCACACGCAATGCATAAATGGTTGCGGAAGGAGAAATAATCGGTCATTCTAATGTTATGGTATCTATCTTCCGGATCCTAGTCAAAAGGAGAATAATTCAGTCACTGTACGGACTTCGGCAAGAGAACTATGTACCCAGTCCACCAAACGTTTCAGAATCTTGATTTCAGTCAATGCCTGAGCATGAAATCTCTTCTTGTTTCGGATAAGCTTAATGGCTACCGTTAGACCGGTCTTGTGATCAAAGCATTTGACCACTTGACCAAACGATCCACGACCAAGAACATCGAGAACCTCGTATCGATAAGCAAGATGATCTTGCAAAACGATCTTGTAGTCCCCACGTTCGTCATCATAACCATAGTTGCACTCAGGCAAATCAAGAGTTGCTGGGTTTTTCTTCGCATGGGAGCCGATAAAGTAAACCTGCGGAAAATCACGAATCTCGCTTTGCTCATACAAAGATAGGTACTGGGCATAATACTTGATCGCTATGTCTGGATTCTTAGGCGAACGAGCGCCAACTTCTATTCTCTCTTTTTCTTGAAGAGATGAGTCGCTTGCACGTTTGACTTTCATTCGATCATTTGGCAACAACCGTTCATCTGTCTTACAGCTGTTGGTCTTCGCTGTTTCATGCAAAGACCTGTCATCGGCATTTGCCGTCCGTTTTCCATCTATTGCATGTTGTGCAACCATAGCCTGCAGCTTCTCATGTAGGCTGAAGCCGTGATGACGTTCTACTAAAGCATTAACATTAGAAGTCAAAACATTAAAATATAGTACCTTTCTGCTTGTCCAACGCTTCTAGTTCAGCAGACGCACTTGAACTCTTTCTGATAGCATATCCAGATGTAGTTCGACTCAATCCCCCATTAGTGGCTGTGCTCGTTTTCCGGGTTCTTGACGTTGCAACAACGGTAGAATCTATCCTAGGAGATAGACCAGTGTCAATGTGCGATATTTTCGGTGCAATTGAAGCAGACAAAGATTGCTTTCGGCGAGATGGTCTAGCAGGGCCATTGGGCTCATCCGACTTTTCTGATCCGGTCTTGGATGGTTCTGGTGTATGCTTAGGAGAGATGGATGGAATTTGCGATTTGACCGACATTCCGATGCTGTTCCGATCTTCTTTTGCAGTAGTGACGGAAGCATCCTCGTCAATACGTATTCTATCTGCGCTATAGCTCAATGAGTCGTACTGGGCTGATCGAGAAACAGATTGTTTGGACACAGGTACCGGAATACGGGTAGGTGTGGTCGCAATAGCACGTATCATTGGGGATTTAGAGAGAGATTTACGCTTGGGCAATCGCATGTTCAAATGCATAGGCTCTAGTTTCATAGGAGGTAATGGTAAGGATGGTATAGGTGGAGGAGCAGCTAAACTTCCAGGCAGTGTCTATAAGCAAATTGTTAAGAATATACAAGTCATATAACTATCAGTGAGTACCTTGCCACGTTTGCGTGTAGTTGTAAATGCTTTGTCAAGACTTTCACAAACCGTGGAATGTGAACTACTCCCTCTGTTTGACCGGCGATCAGTGAAGGTAGGTGTATCAGACTCTGCTACTGCATGCTTCACATGGGCTATACTGCCATAGGAAGATGATGTTGGTATTCTTTCCTTAAGATTCTCCATTCTAGATGTACGGTTACTACGGGCGCATACATTGTTATTCGAGTCGTTGTCTATTGTACTGGGCAACTTCTCTTTGGTGCGAGAAAATGTATACCGATCGCTGCTGTTGGTTCTGCTATGGCTATTATCACTATCATCCGTTTCAGAATAGGAGATAGCACTGGTTGGTTGACAAGATATCTTCTTTGAATTCTTGTCACTAAGGCCCGAATCAAAACTGTTTACTATGCTAGCAGTATCTTCTGCGCTTAACTTGTTTGACATCGTCATCGAATGATATCTGGGCACAGGAGGAACGGGAGGAATTGTTTCGTTAGCCTCCTCTTCAGCTGCTGCTGGTGTCGGAGTACCTTCTTTAGACGTGCGGGTGGAAGAACTACCCGAACGTGGAGGCGGCGAGTACATTCCTGAACGACGCTGTTGACTAGTCACAGTAGATTTCGAGTAGCTAGTGTAATCTGATAAGCCATGGCGGGAAGAAGACGTATGAGCCAATGATTTTCTTCTGGTATCGTTGTCAGTCTTCGTAGCAACAAGTAATTTCGACCCGCTTGACAACGTTCTTTGTCGTTCCTTACGAGGCGTAAAATTTGCAGGTAGGCTTTTACGATCGGTTGTAAGCGCTATACCAGATTTGCTCGAAAGAGTGTCTTCGAGTTGCTGTACTTTCGCTTTGCCTATGCTGAGGCGTCGTTTGATGTTACTGATCACTTCGGCACTTGTAAGGCTGGATTTTTCCCGTTGCACGAAATGTATTTTTTGCTGATGGGATGAACGGTCATAATCGTCGCAAGCAGCTATTGTTGGTTCGCTATATTTCAGTGGGGGAGAATCGACTACTTCTTGGATTCGTCTGACATTCACATTGGGAAGACTTGGTGGATCATGCGAAGCATCAGCCAGTGGTGGCGGAGGGGATCTTAAAGCTCTAGACCTGGTTCGCTGCTTCGTCTGAGCTCCTTTTTCCACATGAGTATTATATTCTCGATTGTTTGACCGTCTTTCTTTCAAAGCATCGTATAACACATCTACAATCCGAGCTTTCTGATCTATAGGTTCAACGTAGCGTGTACTTGTGTTGGCATCTCGCAATGACTTTGCACGTGGTCTTAATGCTCGTTGATCATCTGCAGATCTGCACGTATTTGAGTCTTTACTGATGGCATGAGTCGTGGACCATTTATCCTCATCCAGTTGGTATTCACTAGGCAGCTTTCCGCTCCCCTTGGATGATACAGGACGTCGGTTCTGAGAATGACATGCTTGTTTCGATGTTAATGTCGAGCCAGAAGAAGCGTGTCGGCGGAGAGAGGTGGTATTGAGCTTCGGTGACCCAGTCGCCAAGTTATCTGCTGATTTTTTTGTTCGAAGAGTACATAGACGAGGGGAAGAGATTCTTGGATCATTCTCCGTTGTGGTGATGGCGTGTAAAGTTGTACAATTACTATCAGCTTGACCGCGAGACTTTCTTCTCAGTTTAATTGTTGTCCCAAGAGCACTGGCTAGACTCTTACGTCTGCCGGATGCCGATCCAACGTCTGTGCGCGCTGCATGATCTGTCACTGATGTTTTCCTGGTGATTGCTGTTGAGCGCTTTCTCTCGCTAGATGGGGCTGTATACTTTGGGTCATCCAATTCTCTTTCCACTTCATCGAATGCTTCAAAATCCCCACGTCTGCTTATACCAGCATCGTCAGTGTACTTCTGTAAATGTGTAAAAGTTCTCGCACTATTTTGCATGATAGGAGGCTCATCCATAAATTTAGTATCTGTCCTGCTAACTGCAGATTTCTTGGATCTTCCTTCATGTAACATGGCGCTGCTTGGTTCGTTACTATTGGCAAACTGCTTATATCCGGCGTATTCTTCTTCGTCGCCTTGTTGTTGCATATATTTCCAATATTCTCTTATATAAGGGTCAGATACTGTGGATGACGACATGAGATTGATTGGGTTTTCAAATTCTGCACATAACACAAGTCAGGAGAAGATTAGCCCTTAATACTTATTAAATGGCGTGACTAGACTTACTCGAGAAATGTACGGAAAAGGTGCGAATGATTGTCTAAAAAAGATAGTATTATAGGAGTGGAGCAGGAATCGACTGAGTGTCGACCTGAAATTAAGGTTAAAGATGATAATGGTATAAGGAAAGGATGGTTTAAAGGGGCGTATTCATTCAGACAAGATGAGATCCCAGCAGATCCGTAGAACGAAATCCTGAAATGGGTTTACTCTATAGGCAAAAGAGCGACTGTATGTATGTTCTAAAGTGATTGTAGGGACGGGAAATGGGGAAAGGAAGGGTGAGGGCAATAACGATGAGTAAAGAAAGAGAGTGTGTCAACCGCAAAAGATGTTGACTGTCAAATAGGGAAAGTGAGACAAACACATCCATAATCGGTTCTCCTTTTTGTCTTGGCTGTCGCTTCTTCCAACCCTATCCATCAGGGAAGGTTAGCATCAACTTCAATTATAATCCTCAGACTCTCTTGTTAAAAATGCTCAAAATTTCAACTACAAACGTACAGCAAAGACTCGACTCGTTTTCCTTAGTTTGACTAAGGATATTTGGGTAGAACATTCGTTTAATACGTGCAAAATGCCCTGTTTTTAGTTTACATTTCAATAATTACACTACATGGTGTGATCTCCATCAATTCTGAAAATGTTGGTTATGCCAATGAACCATGGCCCTCCCTACAAATCTGCTACGCTTTCTTTAATGGAGTCCGCACTCTCCGAAAAAGTTCCAAGCAGATGTATGAATGAATACTACATATAACCATAAAGCTGTGTCCATTACTACATTATGGGTAACAGTAAACTACAAACAACTGTATCTCAACAAAATGCAATTAAAAACATAAATCGTGGCGTTAATAAGAGCTTCTCATGGTCTATATAGCACATGTAGAATCTCAAGCCCTCTTATAAAGAAGTCTCAACTGAGCACCTTCATCGACAGGCAGAAGAAAAGGGAATTCTGTAACTTGCGTGTTTTTCAATCTCCGATGTTTCAACGATATCCAGAGCGGCATCATGACAACCGCTGTTTTCCTCTCCATGACAATGTCAGAAGAGCATGATTATCTGATCTCACGTTTAAATGCGGTTACAGTCAGCTCTTCCGAAGAAACTCTCACGAAACACTTGAATAAAACCCACTTGGCTACACCATCGCCTGCTACCGCAGCAGTGCGGCCATTTGCCTCTCCCGTCAACTGGTCCAACGAATCGGCTCCTCCCATTCAGCCAGAGTCAGAAGACGGTTGGGGGAGTGCTCCTCCATACACAGCTATTTCTCAAGGGACATACTTTGGCTTTGCATCGTTACCTCCAACGAATTATATTCCTGCATCACCGAAGGAATTAAATCATGACCAACCGTTTGCACGATTCAAGAATACACCTGTCTCGTTTCTTTCGGCTATCAAGCAGAATAAAGAAGAAACGGAGGAACAAAAAGGATTCTGAACAAATGGAGGATAGTCACTGTAGTAATGGTGAGGGAAAAGCTGTTATTTTATAGCTAGCCATGTTCATAAGCGACATCAAGGTTATAAAGTCACTGTAGATATATGTATATAAGAATACAATTAGCATTGAAACCATATTTATTGATTCAAAAGCAAGTATCAGAAAATAAAAACTCTTGCAATGTAATCTGCTTCAGCTAAAATGTACTTTTGTGCCAGCGAGCATGAAAACGTTGCGCTGAGACTGACAAATTTCACGCTGTATCTTAACAGTAACAGAATGCTCAAAGCAGAAAGAAAAAAAAAGCCATGCTTTTACTGTGCATAGTTCAAATCTTGCTCAGGTCTAATATAACAATAGGATAGCGTAGTCTTGTTCCTGAACTGACGATGTTCATTCGATGGAGCAGAACGGCAAGAACCGATGGGTTGATCACTGTTGTTGTAGTCTCGCAACTTACATTGGCTGAAGATGTTCGTATTGGTTAAAGAACGATCTATTTTTCGTTGCATTCTATATTTCTGTTTCACATGAGTGAACTGTCGCGCTATATACTGTCAATCCTTGTAATTTGAATGGTCATATTATAAGTGCCTCTAGAATGGCTATTCAGTAAAAGCTACATGTACATATATATGTCTAGGTCCTTGATGAATGATCTCTTTCATACAAGTAATCCATCTTTGCGTTGGCTAATGTGTCGCTTTCTTTGCTTCTTTGAACTTCTTTTCTTTTTCGTCACGACTCATCCCCCTGTTAGTAGGTATATGCACGTCGCAATTGCACTCTTTGACCTAGACTCACTTCATGTTGGACAGTGTTTTATTGGTCGTTGCGGTTGAGGTGCCTAGGCCTTCATAGCCTTCCCGCTCCCCCTTTTGTTTCTTTTCCTCGTCTGTCGTCCCAGGATGGCCACCAGCTCCTCCCAATAAAGTGCGTATACCCTGGAGGGGGATACGGTGTCAGTAATTAGTTTATCTTTTATTGGATGAACAAGCGTATTTAACGTAAAGTGGATCTACTGAAGACAATCCTCCATATAAGATACTTAATCCAGTAATATAGACTGTATCGCATACACAAGGGAGAAGAGAGAGTCGAAATACAAAGCGTTGTCGCTTTCGGTAAGCATCCTGCTCCAGCATGATCGACTTGCCAGAAGGCCGTCCTGCGGCTTTGCTTTCGGGGAACTGATCTTTCCGGATCGCAAAGTCCATTAAACTGCCATGGACAATCAAAACCATAATGTGAACATTCCTCCAGTTACGCTATCGGCAGTAGAAGCCGATGATCATACCGTTATACAAAAGTTATACCAACTCGAGAAATCTCATGGAAAAGAATTGCGTTACAAATCATACGATGTGGATGATACCACGTGGGTGAGCTGGACAATGCGAGAACATGTATACAAAAAAAAGCAATCGACCTATCCTACCATGGCCCGAGGATTATTCACAACAAAAGAAAACAATCAATACAAAATCGTCGCGCGAGGATATGACAAATTTTTCAATGTGAATGAAACGGCGGCAACTCAGGTAAACCATACCACGACGTGCTATAGCCAGGTTCGTCGGTCTGACATTCATCCTTAGTGGTCTTCTCTTGAGAAGGAGACGGCCGGGCCCTATGAAGTAACAGTGAAAGAGAATGGATGCATCATCTTTATAGCAGCAGTGAATGCAAGTTCCGTGGTCGTAACGTCGAAACACTCGATACCGGATCAAAAAGATGATATGTCGGCCCATGGCGGGGTTGGCTATTGTTGGTTGATCAAGCACCTTGAGTCTGTAGGCAAAACAGAAAAGGAGCTTGCCAAATGGCTCCTAGAGAAAAATATCACGCTTGTAGCTGAAGTAAGTGCTGTATCGCTGTACAATATCCGATTGCTTAAACCGGACTTCTTTTTTGTTAGTTATGTGACGATACCTTCGAGGAACATATTCTTCCTTATCCTGAGAAGGAGAGTGGACTTTATTTGCATGGAATCAATTATAATACCGCGGGTTTTCACACATTACCGATCAATACCGTGCGTCAAGTCGCCGAAACGTTTGGGATGCGGACGATATCCTACAAAGTACATCCTGACATCCTGACCGTAAAAAAGTTTGCTGAAGAGATTCAGCGAACGCGATTGTACCAAAACCGTGAAGTAGAAGGGATAGTGGTCCGCTGCAAACGTAATGGACAAGATTTCTTCTTCAAAATTAAGAACGAACATTATCTAATCTTTCGAGAGTACCGCGAGGTGACAAAGGCACTGTTACACGTATCATCTGATGGCGCAGTGAGTATAAAAAAGGACAAGGTGCCTAAATGCCACTACGAAAAGACGAGATATTATATACAATGGCTTCGTAGGCAGATACCCAAATGTCCTGAGTTGTTTCAATCGTACACAAAGAACAAGAATATCGTTGCAGTGCGAAAAGCATTTGAAAAGGAATGGGAATCAGGTCGCTTGAACTTTGGAGGCGATCCTGCTGTAGCTGTTGAAACTATTGATCATTATTAAAAAAAAAACAAAGGGTAGCAACATTTCTTTAGAGGAATCTCGACTTTTTATGTTTTGTTTCCTGGAATACTATTAAATAATCAAGCAGTTAAGTTTTTAACCGTCTTTATATTAGTACGTTGGGCGCGCGTGTGTGTTCGTATGTGGAGATATTGCTGCAATTAAAAAATCCAAGGCTTACAGCATACGGAAACAGGTTGGTGGCGGCCAATGTAAATGTGTTCCATGCCATGTTCGCAGATCAAAGAGCAAGCACTCCAGGATCTAAAAGAAGCTCTTTCTACAAATGAATTCCAATTCTCTGAGCGCTTAAGGACGACATTTGTACAAGGTGCAACGCGAATGCCAGGCATATATAAAGATATTGAAATAACATGTCCAGATCTGATCCGTGCATGTAGTTGAACGTAGCTGGATTTCATCGAACGCGTCTTCAGAGGAGCCAATAATTATATCCTTTTGTAGTGTCACTTGCTCATACTATCCATATGATAATGTCCATAACCATCCATATTACATAAGCAGACTTAGTCTTCGATCCAGAAAACCGCGGCGCGGGATGACAGGCAACACCTCATCACAAAACACCATAACAGGTACGGACGAAAACGCAACAGCTTGATCCTAATTGAATCCTGCGAAGAAGCGAAGGTACAGGCAGCTGTAGACAAGCAGCAGATCATCCACAGCATCCAACCTCTGCTAGATTCAATTGGACGACTGACAACGGACGATTCGTCGCAACCTGTATCCTCCGAAGAGAGAAACCAACGTTTATCAGAGTTAATAACGCTTCCACTAGATACAGCAAGTGTTCCCAAAAGAAAGCAAGACAAAAAGTTTACTAATTTCTCCTTTTCAAACAGTTTCAGGTTGCCGCTGAGGTGATCGATTTCTCATCATGGTCATCACAAGTCATTGACGATCTCATGGAGTTGATTCATACAACTGATATTATACATCCATGCGCTACTATTCTATTACGTCAAGTCATCTATCCAAAGGCAAGTGGTAGGATTGCGGAACTTGCTTTTATCTAAATCCCTCCCAGGTGGTTAAGGCTACATCGTTGCTTGCACGCTCACGGATGAATCACATTATCCTCCTTAGTAAAGACAAACCAAAAGCATTGTTAGACGGACTTGTGATTCCCCTCATTACTGATCACTCACTTGGTAAATGCTTCTCTTTTTCCACAATACATCACCTTACCCACTATCTCGCTCGTCTTAGACAAACCTCAACTGGATGTAATCAATAAGTTTACCCAAAATACAATACCTTCGGTACGATTGTTGTTATTAAGGTAAAGCTTAGATGTTCATTTTTAATAGCTAGCGTTGACTTATTCCCTTTTGCAGAGCCATTTTATCCGAAGTTTATGGCTTGAATAGCAAAACAACAACCGATTCATTTGCTTCGGATGGTGGCACCATCCAAATACTGGATACGGTTCTCAACGCGCAGCCTCTAGTTACGCTGGATGCCATGACACTGCAGGACCTCTTAACAGTAATTCGTGCAATGGTTCTTGCACAGCCGAACGACAAAGGGTGCATGCAGCTTTTACTGGCAATTGTGCGGAAACATGCTCAATCACTGGTAGAAAATCAAATGCTTGACACGGTTGAAAGCATTGCTGAGTGTAGTCAAATGTTTTTGAGGAAATCAATCCTTGCACAAGTAGTATCTATCAGGAAGAAAACGCAAATTGATCCATCTTGATCCAACCGATCGATCTTTATGCCCATTACTTTTCTAAGTAACAATAGATATCCAAATGATATCTTCATAATAACGGGGAAAAGCAGGTGCAAGCAATGGGTAGCTGTTGCGCAATAGAATAGAATGTCTTTTCTTAGACGAAGCAAGTGAAGCCTTTTGGAAACTGTCCGACGCAGTGCTGCCAACCTCCAGTGGACATTACTACAGCAAGACTAGTCCATAGACATGATAATCTTCTATCGAGCATGTTTAAGACAGTCTATATCATTATCGTTCTTTCGATGCTTAAACTAAGCTATTGCAGAAAAGGGAGTGCACATAAGATGAACTGCCGTGTTCGTGGTGCCTTTACTGACGTCGTTCTCAAGTCCGATCCCCAAATTCGGCCCTGTCACCCTGGATTGTTTTTTTTTAAACTGTTCAACCATCCCCGACTGAGAGCGCAACAAACACAGTCCCGAGAACATACTTCTTTTTTTGTCGTTTCCTCCCTTCCTACCTCCCCACTCTCGACGTACAGTAATGGCATCCAGACTTCTTTCCCATACCCTTAAACCTCGTGCCGGATTGACAAAGCAGGTATATTACCCGCTACCGAAGATAATTGCGAACCACTTCTCTCAACCAACACGACCTTGCTACTTTGCTTTTGTTTTGTTTTGTTTATCTTGATTATTCTCTAGTTCGTCCGTCCTGCTGCCGCCTATTCGACGCGTACCACTGTTCTTCCCAACGGTTTCACCATTGCTTCGGAAGAAACCAAAGGCACTGGTGTTGCCAGCGTTGGTGTCTACATCGATGCCGGTTCGCGTGACGAAAAGATCAATGGCACCGCCAATTTCTTGGAACATGCCTCTATCAAGGTGGGTTTCTAAAGCAAAAGATTCCAGCAGTCGAAAAACATGGAAACAAAGAAAAGACCGTCTGGGCGTTTTCCGCTTTTACTCATAGGGAATCGGATTCTTTCCCCCCCTTCTATCTTACAGGCTAAGGGATCCTCATTCGAAAAATTGGGCGGTATCTTCCAAGCTGTCACTGGACGTGAACGAAGCGCTTACGGTGCTAAAGTTTTGGCTGGCAACGTTTCGGAAGCAGTGGAGGTTATTTCGGAAGTTGTCCAAACTCCTGTGGATGCCTCTGTTTTGGAAAATGCTCGTGAAAGCGTGTTGAAGCAGCAAGCCGAAAACGAACAACAATTGGAAAACGTTGTCTTTGATCATTTGCATGCCATTGCCTTCCAGGGCGAGACCTTGGGCCGTCCCGTGGCTGGTATCAAGGAAACTGTGTCTGCCTTGTCTGCTGACGATTTGAGCGCCTTTAAGAAGGAGAACTACGTTGCTAACCGTATGGTCCTTGTTGGTTCCGGTGATGTGGATCATGATGCTTTGGTGAAGCTTGCTGAGCAAAAGTTTGGTGGCCTTGAGGCTGGTGCTGAGGCTGCCTCCGCTTCTAAGGCTGCCTTTACCGGTTCTGAAATCCGTTTGCGCGACGACGTCTTGCCCCAGGCCCACATTGCCTTGGCTGTGGAAGGTGCTCCCTACTTGTCCCAGGATTACTTCAACTTGCTGGTGTTGCAGAACCTCATCGGTTCTTGGGACCGCAACCTCGGTGCCGCCGCCAACTTGACCTCCCGATTGTCCACCGTCGTCCATCAGAACAAATTAGCTAGCTCCTTCGCTTCCTTCACTCATGGTTACCGTGATACCGGTCTTTGGGGTCTCTACTTTGTGACTGAGAACCGTGAACAGATCGACGACTTTGTGCACTTCATGCAGCGCGAATGGAACCGTCTGTCCACCACTGTCACTGCTAGCGAAGTTGAACGTGCCAAGCAACAGACCTTGTCCAGCTTGTTGTTGAGCTTGGACTCCACTTGTGCTGTTGCACATGACATCGGTAACCAGGTCTTGACCTCTGGTAAGCGTTTGACCCAGGAAGATATCAAGGCAACCATCCGCAAGATCTCTGTCAACGATATCCGCAAGGCAGCCGATAAGTATATTGCCGATCAGGAAGTTGCAGTGGCTGGTCTTGGCCCTATTGAAGGCTTGACTGATTACACTAGAGTCCGTGGTAATATGGCATACAACAGGTAAGCAAATGAAAAGAATATGTCAATCAGGATAGAGCAACTCAATTCCTTTCTATCATCTGCAATTTTAGATTCTAAACTCCCTCTCTATTACCTACATATACAAAAACAAGAACGATTAAAGCATTTCATTTCGTTGTAAAAATACAAAACTGAATATCCTAAAGAAGGACATACGCATACCAATTGCTGTTCTTAGGTTTGCGAAAAAGAGCCACAGGGAAAATCAAGAAAAGATGAACAGATAGAATGAAAAATAAGCACCAGGGATTTACTTCCGCTATCTTCGTATGGTAGTGATTCATTTTGTTCAGCATTCTTTACCTGTAACCTGTGCACAAAGCGCGAACGCCCTGAACGAATGTTGGTGATTATTATCATCTGCGGATAAATAGAGTTGCTTTGAGAATAACGAAAAAAGCAGATTAGACGTATACGTTCCTTGCAGTTTCTCGGCACGGAATAAAAAAGAGTGATTTAAAACACATTTGAACATTTGCACGTTTGAAGGATTGGATAGATAGCGATGATTATTTGCCAGTCTTGATTATCCATTACGCGATATAACATCAGGTTCCGTCATTCTCCAGCACGATCTATCGAAATAGAACAACGGCCTTTTTTTTTCCAAATATCAACGGTAACAAAGAGCATGTGTCACTTGAAACTGCACGAGTCAATAAACAACAGAGATTTTACTCGTTTACAAATGACAGCGTTCATGTGAGAAAACAAAAGAAGGTTATCCAGGGATGCAGGTAGTACAGCTGTAGAAGCACGCGATTGTGATTGACAGATGCCAGACGAAGTTCCAGGCTTAGAAACAAAAAGGAACCCCTTTCCCCTCTTTTCCCATCCACCAGTTTCTTTGTTGTACGAAGAAAAAGAATAACCGACAACTACCCGAGTTTTCCAACTAGAGTAGCCAATAGAGATATTTTGTGTCCTGGATGTGTTTTATGTTATCATGTCTCAAATTCTCTAGTTTGGTTTCATACTATGCTTTACTGATCATCCTCGATCATTTCTTTTTATCTATTTACCAATAAGGACTTGATCATTAAATGCAAGATTACCCATTCTTCTGACCTTTAGTAGCACAGTGAGATGGTACACATTGTTATGTAGTAAAAGAGCACAAATCCATGGCAATGTGGAACCGTCTCTATGGTCCCGCAATGCCAAACAGACGACAAAAGGGAAAATATTTTAGAGACCGATCCAATGAGAGAGGATTGCCCCACCTGATGAAGTTGAATCTTAATGCAATTTTCGCACGCTCTCGTCAGCCTATATAAATTTATAAACCTGTTACTTTCTCTTTTTTCTCACACCAAAGGTTTGCATCTTCCTTTTTTCTTATCATCACCATGCTATCCTTGTTGAAGTCTACAACCTTGTTGAGGTAAAACCAGATAGACAAAGAAAGAGCATCCAGTAGGCCAATGTTCTCTTACTCTCCTTTGTTTTTTTTTGATTGGAATATAGTGCAAAAGCGCCCTGTCGCCGAGCATTTTCAACTCACTTACCCGTGTTACAACAAGTGGCTGCTGCAACGAAACCAGGATCTGCACCTACCGTCAAAAACTATATCAATGGTGAAATGGTCGAATCTCAAACCGATAAGTGGATTGAGCTTCGTAACCCGGTAAGTTTGAAATAACCCAATCCTATCTTCTCCTCTCCTTTTTCTTACTCTCTTGAGCTTTTTACTTATCCTTTTTCTTCCTTTCATTCTCATAAGGCGACGCAAGAATTGATTGGGTTAGTGCCTGAGACAACCCAAGCTGAGTTGAAGGAAGCCACAGATGCAGCTGAAGCAGCCGCTAAAGAATGGCGCAAATCCACGGTGTTGGCACGACAGAAGGTCATGATGGATCTTCAATACTTGATTCGCCAGAACCAAGATAAGATCGCAGAAAACATTGTACAGGAACAAGGAAAGACCTTTGTAGACGCCAAAGGTGACGTTTTCCGTGGTCTTCAAGTGGTTGAACAGGCTTGTGCCTTGACAAGTCACTTGATGGGTGAAAAATTGACTGTGGCCAAGGATATGGAAACATGTACGTTAAGATAGAAAAACTTGTACAGTGCCTGCCTGAAATCGTAACAAAAAACACTCAACTTACCTTTTATCCATTGTTTAGATATGTACCGTGAACCATTGGTAAAGTATATCAGCCTGTCATACGATTTTAGCCCAAATAGGGATTCTGAGTCTTATTCTTTTTTTCCCCCCTTCTTTGTAGGGTGTTGTTGGTGGTATCTGCCCTTTCAATTTCCCAGCGATGATTCCTCTCTGGATGTTCCCCTTGGCGATTTCTGCTGGTAACTCGATCGTGATGAAACCGTCCGAACGCGATCCTGGTGCTATGATGATGTTGGCCGAATTAGCTGCTGAGGCTGGTGTGCCTAAAGGTGTTTTGAACGTGGTTCATGGTTCGGTGGACTGTGTGAACTACATCTGTGACGATCCTCGTATCAAAGCCATTTCCTTCGTCGGCTCCGACCGCGCTGGTCAACATATCTATACCCGTGGTAACGCCAATGGCAAGCGTGTCCAGGCCAATCTGGGTGCAAAGAACCATGCTGTGATCTTACCCGACGCCAACAAACAGGCTACCTTGAATGCGGTCGCAGGTGCGGCCTTTGGCGCTGCCGGTCAGCGCTGTATGGCCTTGAGCACCTTGGTCCTTGTCGGTGAAGCCAAAGAATGGTTGCCAGAGTTGGCCGAACGTGCTAGACAATTGAATGTCGGTTATGGCATGGACCCCAAGACCGATGTCGGCCCTGTCATTTCGGTTCAGTCGAAGGAGCGTATTGAACGTTTGATCCAGAGTGGTGTGGATGAGGGCGCCAATCTTTTGTTGGATGGACGTGGCGTTGTCGTCAAGGGATACGAAAAGGGCAACTTTGTCGGTATGTTTCTTGTTTTTAACTTGGTGGGATACCTTTATGTGGATCGAACTTAACCATGGCCTTATTTTCTTTTTTTTTATCGCTCAGGTCCTACCATTTTGACCGATGTTAAGCCCCACATGGAATGTTACCGTGAAGAAATCTTTGGCCCCGTTTTGGTTTGCTTGACAGCTGATACTATTGATGAAGCCATCGAATTGATTAACAAGAATCCTTACGGTAACGGTACTGCTGTCTTCACGAACTCTGGTCCCAATGCCCGCAAATTCGAACATGAAATCGACGTTGGTCAAGTGGGTATCAACGTACCCATCCCTGTTCCAGTGCCACCCTTCTCCTTCGTAAGTTTCTTATTTTTTTGAAGAGAAAATAGGAGACGTGTTAACCTATTTTTTCTTTTTCAGACTGGTTCACGCGGCAGTATCCTTGGTGACATGAACTTCTATGGCAAGAGTGGTCTTCTCTTCTATACCAAGCCCAAGACTGTTACTGCCTTGTGGAAGGAAAGTGATGCTGATCATACCCGTTCGGCAGTCTCTATGCCTACCATGCACTAAATTTTTCTAGTGGATGATCTCGTCTGCCAGTTGATCTGTGACCATTAAAAAGACCAAGACGAAATAGTCCTAAAGTCGATCTGAAGCAACAAAGGAAAAAAAAAAAAAGGAAATAAAAAAGCTTAATGCGTTATGTAACCAGTAATAAGAGCACTAAGTTGTCACTGAATCCATCTTGCTTTTAACATTAGGACCCCCATTCCACTCCCCAAAAAAAATCTTTCTTTGGACGAAAAAAAGGGGGGAGTGGAGGAGATAAAGAGTATGAGCTGAAGAGGAAACGAACGATTGGTCTCATAAAACACGTTTTTTTCTTATTTTCTTCTTATATTTCAGATACAAAAAGCTCTTTTGCATCCTCTTTTTTTTCTTCGTGTGGCGCATCCTGCTATTCCTTTCGTTTCTATTTTCTTTTTTCGGTTTCATGGGAAGTGAGCGACATAATCATAACTCGACGATAAATGATATCAAGGCCACGGATAATCCTATTCCTACTACGACCATAGGCCCCCTCACGATCAGTCTTATCGTGGTCTTGGCCATGGTGACCTGCATGATTTTACATTGTGGTCGAATCCGTCGTCAAGTGATCGAACGACACATAGGTCGTAAGACGCAATCTAAAGATATCGAATGGTCTTCGCCGTCCTCAGACAACGTAACTAGTCCATACGGTAAAACCACCATGGAAATAGCCTCAACAACACCAAGACCCATTAGTACAAAGCCGCTTCCATACCAACCACATCCCATACAGCCTCAACAAGCGAAAACAACTAATTCCGCACGGGTCATGTACGGAAGAGACCAGCCCATGCCCATGCCTTATACACCTGGTTAACTTGATTGGAGAATCGAAACATGGGGCGTTCTTACCTTGATAAAATGCCTGCAATTATAACGGCGAAAAAGGATAAAAGGGAAACTGAAGCAAGAAAACGATGAAAAAAAAATAGGACCGAGAAAAAGTGTATCTTTCTCCCCTCTATCATTTGCCTATAAGTGTATATTGGATACATCTTCTCCATTTTTTCCCCTACAACATTCTATCCATTTACTTTAACCAGACATGTACATTAAATGAAAAAAAAAAAATAGAGGGAACATCCCCCCTTTTCGTCCTATTGTCTCATCGTTTTACAATGGGTTTGATGTCTCTCTCTCTCTCTCTCTCTTCTTTCTCCGTCGCCTTCTGCTTCACACAAAGACAGCAGTCTAAGTTGACATGGTTTCATATTTACAAGTAAATCTGTGTACGGGAAAATCAAGCCGCAAAGGGCGTAAAGGGGTAACGGAGGAGGGAAAAACAAAAAACAAAAGTTAAGTATTTGGGGGAGACGAATCGATTCTTCGCGAGGATAGGGATGTTTTCAGTCTTTGAGGTCAAGATCGTTGATAACTGATTCGGCTGGATCGTCTACTTCATTATCTCCATCAGGTGAAAATACTTGATCTCCTTGTATGTCTACATCGGTGCTGTCATAATCATCCTCTTCGTCTTCCAACCGGATAACATCGTCCGATATTTTTATATCCTCATCAAAATCATCGCCATCAAATTGAATTAACGAACTACGTCCAAGATCCTGCATCAATTCTTGGTGCTTGGCTCTGTCGGTGAGATAGTCCCGCCCGTCATACGTCGTATCCGATCCTGGTGCGCCTCCCATACTAATCAAGTATGCATCCTCGAAAGAAAGAGACGTGTTACGATTCAAAGAAAGACGCATAGGCGATGCACTGAGACCTGCACCAGCACTGGAAGATAATCGCTTAATACCAGACGGACTATTCGCGAGTGGTGTTTTAAGCGTAGGGGAAGGAGTGAAAGATGTCTGCATAGCTTTCGATAGGTTTTCTGAGATAAACGAAAAGACGATCAGTAATGAACAAAGGATTTATGCTCATTGCTATCCTTTGACATTGAACATACCTTCTAATTCTGCGAGGGCATCGTCCAAGTTTTCATCTTCCTTATTAGCTATCCGTGTCATCGTTTTGCCTACACGGTCTATTCGACTAGAATAAGGCTCCGGCATTTCTTTCCGTACGGTGACAACTCGACAAGCAGGTATGATACCTGCCTGAAGTTCTTTCCGAAGGTTGTCAGAAGCATAATTCTGGAAACTGAATTGGCAACTGGACCACAATGGCGCGTCCACAACTGGATAGGTGGCAATCTCTGCGTTCGAAAGCCAGCCCTTGGTCAAGCCTTTGCTATCCAAAGTCTTCTCTTTTGGTCCTCCTTTCTTCTTTGCCTTCTTTGTCGTCTGAATATCCATCAATGATGATTGAGAATTTAAAGGAACTTTGACCTCATCCCATTCATGTGTTCTTGCTACCCGCCATTCCGCCACATCTTCTTCTTTGATAGAAAGTTCTAACTTCTCCACATTTCTACCATTTTCTCTTTTTTTCACAACACTCTTGGTGACCCAGCACCGATGTAGAGTGAGAATACCCGTTGGGTGAAACGAGTAAAGATCTTGATAACCCATCTCGTCATTTACAATCTTAGCAGTATCGTCTTCCATCGATGACTCCTCCTCGTCAAATCCGAATAGACGGTTATCACTCGTCTTGTCTTTGGCCGACGTCCATGATGGTGTTCGGCTTTGATGAGGTAGAAGAGACGTTATCTGCGTACTAGCGACGGTTGATCCGAAGGTGGACAAAATCGAACCAATGCTAGAAGCTTGATGTTTGAAAGACGAAACAGGAGTTGGGTGCCCTGAAGGTACACTGCTGCCCCCATAACGCATCATGGACCCATTACTCTGTGATTTCCCAAGAACTTCCCCACTCGCTACAAATGATGGTGAACGCACGTTAGATAAAAAGGAGGCAACTAGTTTCGCTCGATGTCGTTGTCGCTGATGTCGGGACATGGTCGAACCAGAGGTGGATGGTGTGGGTACCTGATACGGTAGAGGCGTCATCATGGTTATGGGTAACCCATTCGCACCAACACCAGCAGCCTCCTCATGCTGTCCAGTATCGCTTGGCATCGTTCGACGCTGTTTTATACGAACTACTGAACCTAGGGAAGTAAGCTAGAACAGAAACCAATTTAGTGCCCCTGACATAAAAATTTTTAATTTCTTTTTCGTTTCCGATGCATTACTTGTGCAGGTTTTCTCGAGGACATTAGGAGATCAAACGGTGGGTTATTTACGCGGCCATTCACATGGCCAGTAATTTCTGGTTTACCACCACCAGGATTGATAGCATAGACGTGTGTAGTTCCCCTGGCTGTGCTGACGGCACACCACATTGAATCAACCGAAAACTGACAATCTTCAACTTGGGCATCAGTATATCCGCGGGATAGACTATAAATATGCGACACATTTCCCAGACTACCGCCGTTAAGAAGGATAGAAAAGATATGGAAAGTATGTCCTTGTTTAGACACAGACATCAAAAGCGTTCCTGGGTCATTAAATGTCAGACAGGTGACCGGGTGCACATGAGGTCTGAAGTGAGCAATTGCGGAAGCCAATAAATTTTTGCTTGAGCTTGGCAGCTTTAACGTGTCCCTAATCATAATCTGCAGGAATAAAAGAAAAAAGCAGTTCTTTTAAGTACAACACGCAAAGTATACATCTCCTTTTCCCTTTTTCTTTTACCATTCCAGCAGGAGGTGATTTTTTCTTGCCAGAGCTCGGTTTATCGCCAAAGTCATGTCGGCTGCCAGCGGGAGAGGGTGTCATGTTGGCTCGTCGGGCAGAGTTTGGGCTTCCCATAAGGGGATCGGGTGAATTGGAGAAATAGTTTGACAAAGTCTGGTATCCGTATTCACTAATTGTTTTCATGCCATTCACCATTTCTTTTGCAATATCTTTTGCGGCTCCCTTTACATCCTTTTCTCCGTTGAGCACACCAAGACCTGCACCACTAATTCCGCCCTGCGTTGTCATGACGTTGTCGGAATTTAGAACGGGTACATTCGTGGCGTAGGCTAAAAATCGCGAACCGAGGGCAAAACTAGGTCCATTCACCGGGTCATGGAATATGTCAGTAAGTGGGAGAGCATGCGGTGTCAAATCTACAGTTGAAAGGATATGAAGTGTTGAATAACCATGGCATTTCCTTCCCTACAGTCTAAGCGATCAGTGAACAGACAAAAATATTGAAAATCTTTTTACCAGCACGATAGAACGGTGATTGCTTTTGACAGACGTAATAGTTGCATTAGCACCATCTTCGCTAAAGTCCTTCAATTCCTCAACAAGCTCTTGAGTCCGCAGAGAATAAAATCGAAGTATACTGGCTTCTTCCTCCTCTGTTTCCGATGCGTTTTTGGAGCATGAGCTACTTCTATTCGAACAAGAAAATGTCCAAAAAAAGTCGGTAAGCATGAGATGGATAAATATAGAAATTAATAAAACAAAAAGATAGCGTACACAACAGCCAACAAAGGTCTTTGATGGGCAAAGCGGTCTTCTCGTTCGTTTGGATATGGATGGGCCACAGAATGAAGGTAGGTCACTGTGCCAAAGGTATCTTCATCTCGGACAGAACATATTTCATGGACATTATCTGGATCAGTCACATCCCAAACCTGGAAGCCATCCAAATAACCAAGTAAAAGACAGGATCGTCTAACCCTCGCAACCTCAGTAAAATCTATATATCAAATTTTCCTTTTTTTTTTTTTTCCTCGCACGATACCTCATGACCTTGGCCTTCCCAGGTGTTCGTAATTCGATTTTTTGAAAAGAAGCAAAGGTCACCGGCTCATCCCCATTTTCCTCTTCCAATGACTGCTTTGCTGCTGTCAAGCTTGGCGGCTGCGGTTGTGGCTGCGGATGTTGCTGCTGTTGGTGCATAAGAAGATCCGTGGGTAAAGCTGGAGGAAAACTCTGTTTTCGTTTTTGCAAGTTCGATACGACATACGACGAAAGACGAACAATGCCTGATGAAATTGATTCCAATGACGTTGGATCCCTATGAAGTTTGCCAACCGATAAGTATAACAGACGGATGGTCTATCTCCGTTCTTTTCGGATGATCGTAATACCTTAGAAACTTTGGTTCCGCTCGAACACCTGGACACCCCGTGGATAAAGAATCATGGTCTACGTTGTCCATCATAAAAAAGAATAAAACGATAGAGTTGCTTTTTTTTTTCCTTTTTCTGGGTTCTGTAGGTTTAAGAATATAAATAATACGACGATGGGTATGAATGAATGTCGGTTGAAAAAATCAGCGCTACAAAAAATGGGAAATACTAAAGGATTTGAAGGTAAGATGTGTTAATGATTGCGATCCACAGCAAAACGAAAGAGTGCTCTTTTACGTTTTCCAGTCAAAGGGGTCAAGCGAGAACAAGAGGGGACTCTCCACTGCGAAGAAACTCAGCAGCGATTTTGCATTGACAAAGTGACGTGGACGAGTCACACGACACTCACAGATTGGAAAACGATCCTCCAATCATGCTATCTGTTTTCCCGATCATGCTCTCTTCTGCTCCCAAGGACGGGCCACAACACTCTTTCCCGACACTGCTCACGAGTTACGATCCTTTCGTCTGCGAAAAGGGTACGATGGTGGTACAAGCCATCATTATATGAATGGTCTGCTGCCATTAAGAATTCCGCCAGTTTGAAAGAAACAGCAATAGAGATGAATGAACCATAACCTTGATTCGAAAAAAATGCGTCATGAATAGCTGTTGGTCGAGCTGTTGCCAGAATCTCTTGTGCAGAACATGCTAGATCCTTAGTTGCTGAATGGTGTAAAGCAGGTATTGAGTAGTTCAAACTTCGTTATGGTGTCAAAAGGGACTGGCTAGTTTCGAACAGATCCCGGAATGCCCACTGTTATATCGTCCCTCGGAACTACTACTATCATATATAATTCAGACAGGCCATTAACAACCGACAATCTCTGCGAGCAATTTGTACCGGATAGTACAGTATTCTCACTAAGTTGTGCGTCTACCTAACGAAAGCGGGATGTTTGTTAACCATGTCCTTCTACTGACCAAGTAAACTACAATACGACTGACAAACGGAAAAGTATCACTAGAAGAAAGGGCACAAGGCTTTTAAACTTTGATTTGTTTTGGAATCTCGACAAAGGCAGGAGAGTGATAATTCACCCTCGGTAGACTATTGAAACAGCGTTTGGCGTACAGTCGAGATTTCAATCAATGATCCTGTATTGGACCGCCCAGACGCCGATAATCGGTCATTAGCAGGGATTTCTTCAGCAAATGCAACCTCTTTTTTGGTTATCAATTATTTACGTGCATATACATCCTTTCCATTACGCAAATTGCCCGATTATATGCAATTCATAAAGGAACGAATGTAGGAACGTTTTAATCAAGCTGATAAATAAATGGCTGATCAGAATAGCTTTTTTATGCACTTCCTTACCTTGATGGCACCGTATATTTTTCGTACAAAAAGAAATGTCACTAGAAAACTAATCGTGCCCATACAAACACCGTACAGGATGGAGATCATCACGGTGTGACAAAAATAGACAAGCGTTGGTACAAGTCCATAAACACGGCTTTTTGTGAAATAGTGATGAATAGAAAATCTACGACTTCCGTGAGTCCTGGCTCGACATTTTTTGTACACATACATCAGGAAGTTAAATGCCGAAGAGGATGAAAGCACAAACGATTTCCACCACCATCGATAATCCTATTCGGAGATTTCAGTCGAAGTACTTTTACACTGCTTATGTTTAGCATTACCTCGTGACATAGTGAGAAATAAGTGATTAGGATGGAAATATTTATGGTGAGAATAACAACCAAGAGCATTATAAGTAACAGCTTAAGATGCATAAGAAACACTGTATCCTGCCAGATAGTGACAAAGATAGGTCCAACTTTGTGAATGACCACAGTAAACGGCAAGAAACCGCCAATGATAAAACTATTCGGACCGCAATATTAGCCAACATCGAAGGTTCTATGCGTATGAACTTACCTAATAGGTAGCCGAAGGTACCATGGTTGAGCTGGGATCTCACGTGGTATGGAATTGGTATTGGCAGGATATTCAATCGGAGGTGCGCGATGTCCGAAAACACTGCCGACATAAACTAATGGTAATGAAATCCCAAACCACATACTAAGAAGGGCAGCAAAGGTGCCAAATGGAAGAGCTCCTGAAGATCTTTGCGACCAGAGGAGTAGATCGAGAGAAAGAAGGAAGCCAAACATAATGGAAGGCACTAGTGTGGCAGTCTATCAAGGTTTCAGTATGATGTCGGATGCTTCTACTGTATGCGCCTTACAATAAAAGCGTTTTTGAACGGCGATACACCGCCAAGCGCCTTGTAAATTCGAGCACTATAATATCCAGCAAAGGACCTAGACAGCCTAGTTGTAGTTTGCCGTTGATAATGGACATTACCAATTCTTACCCTGAAAAAAAGAAGATAAACCAGGCGTACGTTAAAATAGCACCGCGGTAATACGCATCAAGAAGCCCAGTAACCAGCAGAACTAAATCAGAAGATTTCAGTCTATTGTTTCGGCAGATCAAGCAAATACCGGCTGTGCCGCATAGCATCGATAGAAACTGCACACCAGACCCTAGTAGCGGAGGTAAAAGGCTTGCCCACGGAGGTGGGCGAAATACGTCACCAAGGATAAGTTTCCATCCACTGGACTCGTCTCGGAGCGCCATGTCCAAGCGTAATATATTCAATCTGTACTTGTAGATATCCTTCTTTAGGGTTCGGATTAAGATAATGCTTGTCATGCCTGTTAGAAACAGTGTAATAACGATGGACATGATGATGTCTTGAATTCGCTGCGAAAAGCTGGCACGCCCTTCCCAATACACGTCCCATCGACGAGCCCAAGTAATATTCGTCGACTGTATCAAGTTAACATTGAGAGCGTGCTGGAGATCATCGAATTACCTCTATCCAGTGAACGGAATACGTGTACGTAACAGTCGTTCGTCCCTTTCCGACTACCTTCATTGGGACCTCTTCCCCATCTTTCACACAATCATCGGAATTATCATACCTAAAACATCTAATAAGTCTTCACCTATCGCTAAAATATAATGGTTATATGCCATACGATGACAAATACGCTTCAAACCCGACAATGTATTTCTTACGAGGATCATGTCTGCTTGTTTCGTACAAGAAATTCATGTCCATGTGGTTGTATATATAATAAAATTCCTCTATTTTTTTCACCTTGAATGTGTGCGTGTTATTTTTGTGCCGGATTATAGGGAGTGAAACAACGATATGCCTATCACCAAGCGGAAATCGATGTCCATCATAAGGAGGCCCAAAACGCAGAGGGAAGACTGTTCCATTTGGCACTCCTTTACCAATACCTGGTAAATTATCGGCAGACCTGCATAGCATAAATTACTACCAATGAAGTCTTCCCCCCTTTTCTTTTGTTCCATGTTATTACCATTCAACCTCATATTCTTTGTCTATCAACTTTGATAGGTAGGTTGATTGTGCTTCGGTCAAATTCATCTCGCAAGCAATCAAGCACGACTCGTTTTGACCCATGCGAATCTTATCCAGAAAGGCTGATATGTTAGACCAGGAGAAAGAAAATCGTATTATTCTTCCTTACTTTATAGCCGCTGTCCATCAATCGGTCGCCCTGCAAGACTTGGCCGAGATTAAGACTCCGTTCAACAGGCCTTGGCTTGCATACGAAGGGTACGTCGCCATAAGAATAAGGCAGCAGTGTACGATGGGAAAATACCCTGTTCACCAGCAATGGTACTGACTCATTCCACTCGAATCCTCTTGGACCTGTGCCCGGAAGATGAAATGCTGTGCATGAGGACAAAAGGCTCAATGTAAAAGCCAACAAGGCACAAACAACATGGACTCGTCGCGAAATCATACAGTGCCTAGAGGAAACTGAGGCCATGCTGCGTCAAGTAAGCCAGCTTTTATTGTACGTTTATTTGTAACATCGTGCTACATAAACACGATCTTAAGATTATCCATATCAGAGCAATCCTGACCGATCTTTTACGGGGGATATCTATGTCAATTAGATCCATGATGCCTCATCCATCCTAAGCAGCCCTATATCTTTTCCTTTTCTTGTCGTCGGATAGTCGAGATTGTTCGGATAACGGTTTAGGCTTGCGTCGGTTGCACTAAAGGAAGGCCACCTTTGTGCAACGAACCACTGTGTATACTTTATCCAAGCCTTATCTCTCTATAAGTCTCTCTATTAGTACACTGTATTTTCGAGTAATTTTGCGCGCAAAAACATTTTGCCGGTAATACAACCAGTTTCCTGCAAGCTGGTTCGACCGTCGTACGCTTCAGTTGATATATAGAAGTCTTTAGTTAGGAGAAAAGAGTACGTCCAGCAATGAAGTAGAGGAACAGATTCGTTAGAGATATTGTCTGACGCTTTCCAAGAAGGCCAAAGGGTCCTGTTGTTCTCAGTAGCAATTTGGTATGTGTATGCAAACTTGATGTGTGGGTCAAGAGAGCTGAGCTGCAATAAGAGGGTACAAGATATTATGAAGGACAGTTAAATAGACATTGTGTAAAACTTCAGCAGTAATGAGAAGGGTCAAGTGCTTTGCAAAAGTGCAATGATTAGTTGAATATATTGTCTAATTGACCTCCATCCGTTTTATATACGATAAAAGTGCTCAATGATAAGATCCTTATATGGAGGACTATTGCTTTGTTCCTAGAGACATGTACCTTCAGTGAACACTGTTAATTTATCTCTGTTTCTCACATATTCTATTGCCAACAGAAGTAACCATTCCTATGCTAACTTTGTCATTCGCTCTGTATTTTTTCAACGTAAGATCAAGGGCCAGAAGCTATGTTATATGAGGCAGATACCTAGGATTCAAACATTCATTCTGCTCTTTTTTTTGCCTATCTGAAATCGTTGTCCACAAGCGATACTGGCTTATTTACGTTTTTATGTCTCCAGATCGTTTTTCACGTTTTAAACTATTTATCTTACTTGGTGCATCTTTATTTCACAACACCATATCCATATCAGTCACTCACGTACACCTCTTGAATATCTTGCGTTAAAATGAGGGCTTCATTTTTAGCAATATATTATGTTACCGTAAACATACGCTAGAAATCGCCAAAAATCCATTTCTCCAGCCGCACGCGGCTGTAACGGAACGAGCGAAGCGAGTGCAGAAGGACTATTTGTTGTACTGTATTTTTCCGTATTTGTCTGCGTGTTTCTATTTTTATTTGCAGAATCCAAAAATTGGGTTTTGCATGATTGGATGAAAATATTTGCGGTCAGACTACCCTTCTTTGCGTGTAGTCGTGTCGCATGTTCACGGTCACTGAGATAGTTTGTTTCAAACCACAGCAAGACGAGTTTATTTAATAAAGTAGTTCTCTATTTTTGCATCTAACAAAAAAGCTCTCAGAGTGTCTGATCCATCCTTGACAGTTTGAGCGCTTTATTTTTCGCGCTGATTGAACAATACGCTCTTCAAGGTTATTGTCAACTCGTAAGGGCTCGTTTCTTAATCCATATTTCACTTTGGCCCAAAACTCTTCTATTAGGTTGGAAACAAGCAATTAGCAAGGTAGATAGAGACATTATTATCCGCTCTCTTCGACCAACTGCTTAACCTTGACTGGTTTATGGATGGGCGCATTTTCCATGCCAACATAATAACCGTTCTTCCCGTGGCCTGATGGACAAAAGAAAAACCTTGTGAATCCATTTCGATGACCCAGTTCTTTCCCTCTCTTCCTCTTCTACTTTCTTCTTTTGACGTCAAACACATTTCTGTATTTGCAATAACGGACAACATCAGCTCTAGTTCTCTTTCTAATGACATAACCAATGCAGTGCCAAGTCAACCCCCTAAGATACCCCAATTGTCACAATCTTTCCTTATCTTATTTGAAAGAAAAAATAGTTAATGTGCTGGCAACAAAACAAACTTTTACAATTGGAATGAGGGAAACGAGCGAAAGGAAAAAGAGAAAGAAGGAAAACGGGGGGAAGAAGAAGGACAATCTGCGATCTATTATCCTGGGATAATGATGTTATGTGGTCTGTCGATCTACTGGCTCACTAAAAGAAGACGATTTTCTTTTTGCTTTAAATGGAAAGCCAAACTATTCATCATGTTCCATCGTTTTGCGTAAGAAATCACAAGTTTTTGCGGTACTTTTAGTTTGCATTCCACACAAGACCTCTTTATTTTCTATCCCGGCGGAAGGGTGGAAGCCGAGAGCCAGTGAGCCATCGCGAGGCTACTGCGATGGCAATACATGTTGCAGCTTCGACGTCTCGGTTCTTCGTATGTGACCCAGTGGCAAACGATGCGCATCCCGGTTCATGCATAATGAACCTCCATTGAGGCTAAAGGTCTTCCACTTGCCATCGATATAGCGTCTACCTCTAGGCCTTACAACGGGTTGGAAACAGACGGAGCATGTCTGGGATGTCCGGAATTCATCCGTAATCACAATGGTAGTGTGACAACGACGTCTTTTCTAACCTGTGCACCACCTCTTCTTGAATATCCGCCTATCCGCGACCCGACAGCGGTGCCCAGCTTTTTGATGCAAATAACAGTGGAATGCTTATCAGGGCCACTCACGAGTCGACATTCAATCGAGGCGAATTTGTTATATATGATACTTCTGAAGCGGTTGATCGTATTTCTTTCCTTCCGAGCTCTCTTTGAACGATAAAATTCTCTAAGGATCTTGCGACTCTCCACTGCCACCTGCTCCTTACAATCAGGGATTTGTGACATTATGCGCGCACAATCAAACCATGCGTTTACCTGATGGCATCTCCAGATCTCACTTGAACTTGTAGCAAGAGTGGCCGAATTTTTGCTGAGCTTGGTTTTGGCGTTCTTGATATCTGGCTTCAGGGCCTAGAAAGGGAACATTAATATGAGTATGCGAATATAGCCAGCAAAACTATACCTTCTGGCGCTGTCTCTTTTTTTGATATTTTCTAACAAGCCCTGACTGGTTAAGTTTTTAAGCAGTAGTGCGTAGGCACTTCGGCGATACGGTGTTCATCATCTGCTCTGCTGGCTCTTTCTTCGTTTGTCCATGTTCTGTCTTATTACTAAGAGAGGAAGACCTGTTGTATGTTTCAATCATCTGCAAACATTGCTGGTTGGACAAAAGAGACAGTTGTAGACATTGTGACAAGACCATAATCCGTGCCCCGAAAGAGACTTCTTTGCCACTTGCTTCCATGCTGTGTATGAAACTCTGAAGATCAATGTACTCTTCATCTTCCTCACAATGCCGGATATTGGCTATTTTGTGGATTGTACCATATTTCTTTCTTTGGCTTCTTATTTTTGGGATCCGTTTCGGTTTTCTAGAAATACGGAAGGTAGTTACTATAGTGATTGGCACTTCTTTTGTTTCCACGTACCTCCCAAAGGTGGTATCTTTAGTTACGCGTATCTTTCAATGTCAGTCTTGTCGAGTTAACCTGGGATTGATTGGCTGCGCGAGCCTTTTTTAGAGCCTTTAGCTCACTGGATAACCTCCGTTTACGCTGATTGGAGGCAGAAGAACGCCTTTCTTTGAACTCCTGCAGCTGTTTAACCGTTCTTCCTAAAGAACTGTTCTCAGATCGGAGCTGTTTCTCCATATCCTTTATCTTCCTATCATAAGTTTCCGGTTCCCGCTGGATAGCTATCGGAATTGTCTTTGGCTTCGTCTCTTTTGACACAGTTTTTGTAGCTGCTTTTTCTTTCTGGTTTCTTGCTTTCTTCTTTCTAATGTCATAATAGGAAATAGCTGGTCTAACGCTTTCTTGCAGAACGCCTTGCAAACGAATCGTTCTGTGATTGCTCACAATAATATGATTGTCAAAATCCAAGTCGTAAGAGCTGCAAATATCTTGCATTTTTTCTGTATCCAAGAACGATCTCAGAGTCTCGCTCTTCCTGTGTACTGCCATATCAGGCGACGATATCGCCTGCATATCACTGCCATTCAGCGTGTACGCGGGACCTCCAATGGTGCTAGTCATCACATCGTAAAAAAACAGTAGCATCCACTGCTAACGAATGGATGTGTGCAGGGCTGATTACAGGGCATATCTTCATTGTAAAGTCCTCATAACCGGCGATGCGTTTCACAGTGTTGACAAGAAGAACAACAGGTAGGTGGGTAAGGACACATGGCTGTATCTCTTTCGGTGGTACAAAAGCGCGTATAGCCGAACAAAAATTGCACTTCTCGGCTACTTAGACTGTCTTGCCCTTCGTAAGCGTCTCGGATAGACTTCTTTAGTTCTTTAAGTTCAATTCCCGCAATAATATGATCCTTAGCTATCCGTTTTAGCACTCTAATTCGTCTTGCCGTTACGTCCGGTGGTTCCTTGTCTTCTTTTTCCTCCTTTAGGCTAGCGTCTTCATTATTATCGTCGCTTTCATTATCCAATAGGAATTCTGCTACTTCGTTCGCGGATAAATCATTCTTTAGCAGCACCGAAATATGAGGATCATATGAAACGATTTCAGCTTGATGCGTACTAGCTTCAACCGTCTCTGCAGCCGATTGTGATCGGGTGGGCCGGCTTTCATTATGTCGCTTGTATATTACGTTTAACCGCCCTTCTAACTGTTGTGCTCGCAGTTGCCACTTCTTCTTGTCCTCACGGTTAATGGCAGTTTGGACTTTTTGCTGACATTTATTTAAGTATCGATTTTTTTGTCGCAGCAGCTGTTTTGTTCCGCTACGCTTTTTCAACGAGGGTGATTCTTTTTTCTCCTTCCTTTCTTCTGCCCGACGGTCTGTCGTCTCCTTATATTTTGCTTCTCGCTTTTGTGCAAGATGTGTTCGCAGATAAACAAGTATCAATCGATCCAGAGAACGACTATATATACGCCCATGCCATATATTTCGGATGTTCATAGCTAATTGACGAAGTTTCTCCGTAAGCGTTAAACTCAAACCAGCAGGAAAAGAAAAACCAGGTAGATGCGATGGTAATAGCTTGTTCCACACAGAATGTCTTGCTGCAGAAGTAGCGGTAAGCCTCTGACTAAACAAGCGCGTATGCAGGAATTGCAAGTGCTCATGGGTAAACATCTTATGGAAATCACCATTGTTTCCCAGTTTGTCTAAATTGCGTGGCAGAGGTGCTACAGGTATTGTACTATTAGTACAAAAGCCTTGGTCTGGATGTCTTTGTACGTACTTCGGTAAAAATGAGTCCACTTTTGGATACAAGGAAGCCTGATTCAAGGATATCTCAACTTCGCCAGTTTTCTTGACAATTATGCCCTTGTTCGCAATCTCGAGCATAAGAGCGTTGACAACCGCCATCATATCGGCTGCATATTCCGTTACTTGTATAGCAGCAGCAGCCATCTTTTCTTGGAAAGTCTGACAATCATCTGCAGGAAGGTCATCTCTCATGATCTTTTTCCCATGTCGTCGGACAAGTACGTAGCCGTTCAATTTCGATTTCTTCTGTAGTTTGAGCCTCTTTTCTCTCATCTCTTCTTGTAGTTGTTTAAACTTATTTTCTGCTACTAATTTTTGATCAGGGAATGAGCCTGCCAGGTATAACAACCAGTCTTTATGAACGTCATGCCCTTGACCGACGGTGTTTCGGACCGTTCGTAAGGACAACCCTCCCAACTTGTCAGCTTGCTCAAACAAACTTCGGGGAACACGTTCAGCAGTGTTGATTACTTCATAAATTTTGTTCCATGACGAATCATCCAGCGTTTGTTTCTTTTTAACTATTGATTTTAATCGTTTATCGATCTCATTCGACAGTCTTTGCTCGAAAGCCAACTGTAACGCCTTGTTTGCCTCTTCTATGAATGTCTTTTTCTGTTTCCGTTGCTTTTTGTGTTCGCCAGACCGGTTAGCGTCTGGCGGGGGGTTTTTTCTGCTGATACGAAGATTTTCCTTTCTCAGACATATGAAGGAAGATGTCTAGCGTGGTGCATTAGACATATGACGCCCCGGTATGCTCATACACACTTACGATATGTTTAAAGAAGTGAAAGAAAGTTAAGGTTTACTGTATATCTGCAATAATTTTATGATTCTGACGTTCACGGTCAATCTTCGTCTATTTCAAGGCGTCGGTTCTGAGAAATAACTTGAAATAAACAAGCGTTAAAATTATCAAGAGCTGAATCAGTGTTTGTGTGCCAGAACAAAGAATACGCAAATGTAATAAAAGAGCTTATTTTGGATTCCCCCTACATTCGCTTGCCCTATTGCATACTATGCTTCTTTTAAAACCTTAACTTTACATGGTTGCTCTATATGATACCAGTGATATGAGAACAAACGGAGACGGATAAAATGTTTTGAGATTTTTAGACATATTTATTTCACTTAACTTTGTCTGCCCACTTATACTTATTCAATCTTCTGTAGAGTTATAACTAGTAAACGTTTTTCTCAGAGATAAAGCTCTGATTTAGAAAAGAGGTGCAGTACTCGGTATTGGAAGATAACGAAACTCACTGTTAATGGAAACACGTTATTTTTGATGGAACATATCTTATCAAGATATTCTATCAACGCTTATTATATTGATAATATGTATATATTATACCTTTGGTAGCCATTGATATTTTATGCATATGACAAAGAAAAGTAATATTTTATCCTTTGACAGAATTCATTCCTTGTCAATGTCGTGTATGTAAGAGTTATGCTTAACATGAAGCAATAATTCCGTCCAAAATTTCAACATTATTTCAGATGATTTTTTATTATATATTAGATCTTCTTTCCATCAATCTCTTGTATAAAGCTTTTAGAGAAGTCTGAAGGTTATATGGGGTATACAATTCCTTAATGCATTTCTGTTCTTTGTTTTCCTATTATATGTTAGACTGGTTATTGATAAAGAAACAAGGAGATTTTGTGTCTTATTTTTAGATATGAAATGCTTGACGATAAAATCTTGATCTAATCCTGAAGAGATCCATGTCTTCTGATAAGTTCCTATCTTAAAAAGCAGATTTCAAGCCGTTGCTAGTTCAGTAACTGTCCTCTTATTTTCCTTTCTTCTGATATTCTGGCTTGCTTCAGGCTTTTAGCTCATTGTTAGATGCATGAGAGTCTTTATCATAAGCTATAGTCTAATCCCGTTAATTGTTTTCTATTATGACATAGCTAAATCCAACGAAAGCAGTATTTAAAGGAAAACCTATGTGAATTTTTTTTTCGGTTATCTTCTCTTTCAAACATCGCATCTGAGAATTTTTCTTTCCTCTCTCCTCTCTGATCTATGCTCTTCGTATTCTTTGGCTTTCTATCGATATAGTCCTTCTCTTTTCTCGGTTTTAAGTTTTTTTTTATCTTCTTTCGGTAAAGAAAACCCTAATATACCACATATCAACGCACTTATATTTGTTGTTTATCTATTTAGCCTGCACCATCTCTGTTCCGAACCGTCACTGGCTTTTCAGTGCTCCCTACTTCTGTAAAGTAAGGAACTTTTAATCTCTGTACATACAGAACTAAATTTATTTTTTGTTGTGTCTCACTATAAGGCCCGCCATACGCTGTATCGCCTCAAGTCCTCTGCAGTGCTACATATAACATGGCCAATTCTATGCCATCACGATTTTTCTTCCACCACGACCTACCTGGCCAAGGTGCGGCGTAGGTCCCCATCCCCATGGGAATACCTTCGGGGGTAAGTAAAAAGATGTCAAGCTATCCTTCCATTTACTAACAATGAACGTATTTTTTACGCTGCTCGAATGAATTTTGTGTCCACTGGAGAACGAAGTTGAGGTAAGCAAAATATGTTTCCCGCATAATCCACCTACCAATGATACTTATTTCTATCCCTTTTAGCGCAAACTTGGTCCTTGCAAGGACGCAAAATTTGTTTAGAGTAGGATGGTGCTATTGAGCACTGCTGATTCCTTTCATCGCCTGCTTTTGATGCTCATACTATCATACCATTACTTAAGAGAGATGCTCATAAGTAAAATGTGCGCCATGTAGGATTTCCGACCGACGCTAACAGATACTTGTTGACCGACATTTCTTATGGCCGCCTTCATCATCACCTGCTATGCATTTAGTGCGTCACTTTCAGTATTGTCGTAACCAATGTTGGTACAATGACGCTGTGTGCAACTTTCTTTGTTCGATTAATACGAGTAGTAAATCGGACGTAACATTCCTGAATTTACTATAGCAAACTGGATCAATTAGGTTAAGTTCAACAAACGATACATTAATAAAAAGGGGGATACACTACATAATGACTTTCAAACACTTCTCTCGCGCTTTTAGAAGGTTTTATTAAGCGTTTCAATAGAGCTTTTTCCGCATTCTGCACTTCAGATCCGTCTGTCCTCTGTTTTGTCCCATGTTCCTTGTCATTGCTCTCTGATCCAGCTCCCTAGCGATTAGCCGTTTTCATCGGTCTTTCCTAAACTTGAGCAAGTTGCGGTAACTCGTCGTCACTGTTACTGGATGCTAGAAACGCGAATCAGTTGCATAGATTCAATATCTCTTTGAGGCAGTATTTATCCGATTGATATCCCGGTTTCCTGAAACAGACTATATCACCATGGGAAATCATGTAACCATAGGAATCTAGCGGTTCCTAAATTTCTAATTTTCAGGACTGTGATTCCCACAGGCATCTAAGGGATGCTTTGGTTCCGGCAGGTACTTTCTGGCACCTAATGGTTCCAGAACATGCAATTTACCTTAAACTACTTTGTTTCTCCTCCGGGCATAATCTCTAGTTGATTATTCGATGTTTACTAAAACTATTTGGCAAGATATAGTGCTTATTCGTTCAGAATCTTGTGGATCCTACAGGATCCAGGTGATCACCGAAGGTTACTATGGGATCTTGGAGGATCCAAGACGATCCAGATGGCAGAATCACTCTGAAACAAGCTCTGCTGTCTATTTGAAAATGTATTTTTGTAAAAAGGGTCGAGGTATTGAACATGTTATTCGCCGCTTCTGGTCCACCTACGATACAGACATTATCAAGGTCGGGCAATCGTTGCCAACTGCGTCACAGCTCTGGAATGTCAATGGAGAAGTATTTGGTTGTCTCCTTTCCTGGGCAGCAAGTACTACGTGATCATACCATACAGTAATGATGGCTCTAGACGTTGGCTGCAATAAAGGGACGCATGATCAAGAGAGTACTGCGTACCTACTTGCGGAAAACGCTATTGTTTTTCAAGCATTCTTATGCTCAGCGGTCTGAATCCCTTGCGCTGCTCAGGATTTACAAGGCAACTTTGGGGGCCTAACGTTATACCATATATGCAGCCTTCAGTGAGTCGCAACTATGCATTATCCGTGTAGAGGATATAGTGAATGACTGCCTGGATATGTGCAGGGCCTGAAATGACACATATTGTATGGCCAAAGATGCATGAGTGCAAAACAGTGCAGCTTGGGATACTTTGTTTCTTAGATAATTAAACCTTGGGTTACACTCTCCAGCCTGCAATTGGTAGATTCAGTGTTCCACGTTTATTACCCTGTGCTTGTAGTACTTTCCCACGTTCACTATTGAGGTCTTTTTCTTCCGTGAAGTAAAATCGATTACACCTTTGCTTCCTTTTCCCCTTCCTAGCTGATTACTGAATATGGATGCGTATATCAACAAATGACTCCAAAAATGCTGTCAAAGCTAGTCCAAACGCGTGATGAAAATGACAGGCTGCGGCTAACGATAGATGATACTACAAAAAAGTGGAAAAAATGAGCGTGTACGTTTCGTATCTGAAAGTATCTAAAGAAAACATTCTTTTTTTCTTCCTTTTATTAGCTTTGCTGCCATTGCACAAAGAAAATTGCAGTATGGCAGCCAGCGTACATGGGCTTGTACCGGTGAATCGAATTGTGTTTGCTGACGAAGATAGCAATATCGAACCAATATCATTACCGACTGCCGTACCTACTAGACTATTGATTGGTTCTTGCTCTGTATTGACGTGCTTGATTGTTCGTTTCAAGCAACGGAGCAAGCAGCACAGCTACGGTCATACAATAAATTTTGGCGTTAAAGCGCTGGTTTGTTTGTTTCTCGTTCGGGCAATGGTACGATGCAATATATGTTGATGTTAAACCTTATCAACCTGTTTATTCTCTCACGTCAGAAAACCGTTTCTCTCCGTTGTTAGGACTTTTGAACTTGACGCGCACTGCTAGAGTAAGAGTGGGTGTAACTTTCATGATTTGCCAGAGTCTATGTCAGTTGTATATCTTTCCTATGGCTTGCATGTGGATTGCAAATCTGTTGCGATGTTTACATTGTAGCATGGGAAATTTTTATGCAAACCCTTTTGTATATGCGACCTGCAAAATACTGCTCGTTATCCTTACCTTGACATAAACACACAAGTGTTCCAGTATCTAATTACATTGTGCTACGCTGATTGCCTTTATAACAAACCTACTCAATGGATAAGAGTGGCTAACAAATTGTTGATGAATGGCGTCTTAATGACGTTACGCAAGGCGTTACTTGTGAACGCCATCCATAGCGCCTTTGCTGTCAAATATCGGGGCCTAGAACATCTCTTTCACGATAATAGACTTTTAGAAGGCTACAAATAAGGGCAAACTTCTTTTCTTCCGAATCTGACCATCCAGCACACTATCGTCAAGACCAGGTTGGTAATAATCTTTGCAGTATATGAAAACTAACAACTGATAGGGCGATGAAAATCAAGGCCATCATCTTTTGCATTACCACATCCATTTTTACGGCATCTGCTACCTATTACAGGTGCAAAACTCCTTGCTCCGGAGAGAATGAGTACGACCTCACCAAGGGAATATGTGACGGCCTGGATCTTAAAATGAAATATTGCACACTTCAATATGCATATTACTGCGATGTCGGCGACATTAACAGCCAAGAAGCATATGCGTTCCGAGGTCAATGCAACTCGTGCGTTCGCGGCGGCAATGCATGCACCGATAATTGCGATTATCCAGACACTTGTGGAGGGGACTGGTGACTTTTCAGTATTCCCCATTTTAGCAAATTCTATTCATGATTGCCTCAGAATTGCAATGAGTTCGTACACTTTCGTAAAGTTACGCAAGAAATTGGAATAATAAAGTCTGCTTTCTGCTTCCTTTATCGGTATTATCGTTGCGTTATTGTCGTGATATCCAGATATACGTCGCCTATTACCTTAAGGAAGCGCGTGGACAACTTTCAAAGTTCTACGCCGTATTAACGTTTAACAAAATGATAAAGACACTGTAAATCTAAAATATCCTTGTCTTAGGCTACTGCATTTCAAAGCTTTATTTGTCTGCTTATGACGGTTTAAGTAGATGAAGAGCGGAGGAAATCAGAGAGTATGCATAGCATTATATTGTCTCCAGTGCACCTTAACAAACCGATTTGGTCGAACCCACAAAATACTAACAGATTATAGAAGCAAAACTATCGTTACAATTGCCATCTGGTACAACTTGACGTATGCTGACAGAGGGATGAGAAAGCTCTGAAAGGAGTAAATCCTTAGGTTAACTTTTTGATTAATGAGATTTTATACTGATTACTAGGCAATTGATGATGGTTCCCCTGACGCTATGCTATTAATTCTACTTAAGGCTCAAACTAGGGCGCGTCAGCACAATATCCACCTCAGTTAAGGCCCGTCAAGCATTCAAAATATGAACTTGGTCATATAGCTCTTACACACTGTTTAGAGGAGGTTGCATAAAATAGCTGGTCGTGACATTGGAAGCCCTTGGAGGTCAACAACAATTTTTGCGTTTCAGTCATGCCAAGCGCTACTAGGAATGGGTCTAAACGCATACAACTGTCAAAAAAGTATTCATCTACCATTTCCGTACTCCTGACAATATTCGTACTCCTTCTACTAACAAAGTTAGATGTAGTTTCAAAAGGCACACTGTTTTTTCATTTCGTAAGTAACTGTTAACCTTAATATATATTGGAAGTATTAATACTGTTATTGAATGACAATTTACGCTACTCTGAATAAATTTTGCGTTCAATGAAGGCTAAGTTCGCACCAAAGAATATGCGTCACTAGAAAATAAATTATAGGTGACGTATATTTTACTTACATGAACTTGACCTTCCATTGAACGCAAAATTTATCCGAGCAAAAAAAAAAAAAAAGAAAATAGCAGAATTGCTACCAGAAGCGGTCATTCGCGACACCTCTCTCTTCGACCGTTCCACAAGGCCCCAAGGTTATAGTTACCAAAAAGCTATTCCTGATATATGAAGTTTTTACGTAGCAGCATATCCAGTTTCTGAGAACGAAATATTTGACTGGTGTGTGTAAGCAAAATACCTGTCAGCATCCGCTATTGTAAGAACTCCATATCAAAGATTTGCAATAGTATCCAAAGACACAAAAAGGTTTATCGTCGACCATTTCTTGTGCTTTTCAGGGATTTGCAAGCCGTGTCAAAGATCTACGCAAAACCAATATTTTTCAGACGGCTCTTAACAACTTGTTACAAGTGCTATTGTCAGCCCATTTAACTCCAATGAGAGAATCAAAAATAAGAAAACGAAATTGAATGAATGATAGCGGAAAAAGAGAAAATAAAGCAGAAACACATTAAAGACTGAAAGAAGACGCATAGCTATTACAAACGTGCACTACCAAAGGAAAGAAAAGGAACAACAGAGTGCAGACAACAGCTTGTAAAGCATATAGTCTCTGCTGCCATATAAGTTGTTTATCATAGAAAAAAATGTGAGTTTGTTAGCAAACCCAGCATGCGCCTTTTTTATGACAACGGATCAGATCCATTCCTCTCTTGGAGAACAGTGGAGTTTTTATGATGCAAAAAGCCAAGCGCATAATTGTTTCAATAAAGACAGCCTTGCCACTCTCAAGTCCTTTTCACAACCACATGCAATGCTTTGCCATTGCTTAATGTGCAAGCGTGCTACAAGATTACATTGCCTTTTTTTTTGCTTCCTCTGCAGATCCAGGAATGGTGTTTATGTGCAAACGATGAACGGACGAAAGAGATGAACTACAGGAATAAATACGAATGACAGAACAGTATCCATTTACTGCTGTCAATTCCTTACCCGAAAGATATTTTTAGCTGTGTGCTACAGTATGGAGAATCTTTTTTTTTTTGGTGACAATATCCATCGCATCTTTCGCAAAATGATGCTTCCACAAGCGTTATTCGTTCTTACTAGCACCCACAGGCCGAAAGAGAACATTATCAGCACGCTCAAGAGGCCGAAGAATACTAGTCATCACGGAGTTTCTGCGTTTGCACTTATACAACGTTCTAAAGCGCGATATATGCCCACCATTGGTCTTATGCCTAGCTCAATTGGTAGCACACATAACCGAGTATTTACGCGCTACCAAGAATATGTGAAGAGTCTTAAAAACAGTGGATACGTAATTGTTGGCTACGCTAGAAAATCCCGAGACTCGTCAATAACACAGAAAAAGCGGATCTTCTTGCAGCAACAGATAATAGGCAATTTGAAATCAAGATCATCTATGGATAGCATATACGTCTCATATCAGTGTAACAGCAGTTCACGGTTTCGTAACAGGGACTTGGGAAATAAGGAAAGCTGGTAAGCCTTGAGGCACTGCAATGGGAACGCTCAGGGTACTTTGGATTCACGATCTTATTGATCGTAGATTTACTTGAGTTTATTAATATGGCGAAGCAGGATGTGTGTTTGGTAGGACTAGATTTTGCAGGGATAAGAACTGCTCCCCGGCATATTCTTGAACTGTTTCGGTAAGAGTGTGGTAAAGCATACTATCAAACTATAACTTACAAATTCGAATAATAGAAACCACTCGCATCTAAAGAAGATCATTATCGATCTTTTTATATCCCAAGGGAATATACAGTCTTTCGATCGCAAACAAGTGCTTGAGGATTCGATCATTTTAGAACCCTATGATTGCCGACACTGGAAATTCTTCGTGGGGTCTCCTTTAGCTAACGACAGATCCGACGAAAAATTTCCCAGCGCGAACTCGGTGCGTTCAGAGATGGAAAATCGAATAAATTAATGTTTAGTCTTCAGTACTACTCACTGATCTTGGCATTTGTCACACTTTGCAGCGATTGATGCGGCGATGTGCACCTTCTCGCAACTGCTATAGACTTTTGTAGAGGGAAAACTAACCCTTAGAGAAGTCAATAAAAAAGGACAAAAAGATTATGGTGGCCGTGATTTCAATCAACCTTACTGCGATAAAGGAGAGATAATCGATCTTTAAATAGCAATTTCGAAGATATTTTCCAGTTGAAGCACACGTCGGTATCATTGCTGTCATTGCTTACCATGCCGTTGGTGACTACAGGTACCAGCACCTTGCTGATGCTGTCTTCGGCATCAAACAGCGTGCGGATATCGCTCATTTCGTCCTGCAAGTTTCGATTAGAACAGATGAAGCCTGCAAAATTGGCATTCATGACCTTGGTAATTTTGACGTTCATTTTTGACGCTGCATTTGGTGTTATCCTTGTGATTGTTTCAGGACTGGAAATGTCATATCGCCCAACTCACTGAAACAAACAGCGGCATCTAATATTAGCATTCTTTTTGTCTATGCATATGTCCTAGAATCCAAATATGATAGCAAGCATTTTTCCCATAGGCAAAAGATTGCGTTACGTAGCTTGGTCATCTAAACTACGTAAGGCTGATCATAGTGTTTAAGGTAGAAGATGACATATGTTTCAGGATTCCTGATACGGAGCTCTAGATGGACTACGCATCGATCAATATTTACAGTTGTGTCACTATTGGCGTTCGCGATGTCCTTGTAACAGAGTCAATGACTGTCAAATGAGCCCACGATTGATTGTTGTTCTCTTAGAACAAATCTTTTCCGTACATATTCATTCTATAGAAGCTACATCGTATTCGTATTGTCGCTTTCAGAAAAATCAGTTTCATGGTTTTCATCCTTAACGTGCAACTAGAGTACGCGAGCGTTCTGATATAAAGTCACTAACAACAAATACTTGATGTCTTGCCCTTGACCATATAAAACAACGGAAATGCAACGAAAATGGAAACAAGCCTAAGATAAAAGAGGTCAGTATCAACATACAGTCATTCTATACCATTTTCGTCCTGGTGAAGCTAATGATGGATCCCACGGATGTCTTGCAAAATATGTGCAGTTGAAGCATGGTGAGATAATTGCGAGATCTTTGACGCCATGGAACCGCATTAGTATTAAATTTTATAGCTGTAGACACAGACGCAAACTTTGGTTATCTAGCACCCTTGATGTATTTCTTGCTGGTGTTGAGCCATTCATCATGCCTTAAGTGAAGGGATTTTCCATCTCTGCTTGTGGCAGCCAACGCACAGGTATCGTTTCTTTAGCAATGGAATGACACAGTTAAACTTTTCCCATATAAACAGACAGGTGTGGGCTAAATACCCCCAGCCTGTTGTTACTAAGTTCTGTCAAAGTCGCAATGCTTCCGATGACCGTATGCTTTAGTGGTTATAACCGCCATGCAGCATTTCGCGCAGTGCCGATGAGCTAATAACCGCTTTAAAAACTATAAATAATCGGTCAAATATCTGCATTGCGTGTCTGTACCGCACGGTTCTCACCTCTCTTTATAATCTCACCAATCAGGAGGACAAAGTCAACCCGCATTCCAAACAGGCATTAATTTCTTTTTAGTTGAAAAAGAATTAGTATTGATGGTAAGTTACTCAACAATATGCTTCGACCTTTCTTTGATGGGATAGATGGATCCAATCAATCATTGAAACACATCTGCTAGTCGTTGGTTTTAGCTAATTTTATCTTTTTCTTTTTGCTTGTGTATCGTTTACTATAATTTCAGCGCAACATGAAAGTCAAACTACTTAGGGTCTTTTTGGCCGTTCTCTGCCTGGGTCTTGAAGCTGATGCAATCTTTAACTTTGGTAACATACTGGATGCCCTTCGAGGCGGCGTTGAAGGGGTTAGCTACCTTCTCAACGACGTTTTGGGACATTATACTGCCGAAGAACTTGGAATTCTAAAGCAGTCTATGAACCAGACGTTCAAGGCGGATCTTATTTCTGTCAACGCACTATGTCAAGCGCCATATAACGCGGATAGCACTGTTAATTCAAATGCCAGGGAACAATGCAAACGGTTCGGGGAAAGATATATTAAAAAGCCCGGAGTATGGGGATGCGGCAAGATAGTGGGAGAACGTGAATATGGTTGTATTTATCATCCAGGAAAACCGAGAATGGGAGTACGTCTGGCTCAGATCGACTTTGTCGATGAACGTGATAACTTGGAGGCTCGTTGGAGCCATGCTGGCCAATCTTTCTTCTATCACGGACGCCAAAAGACGCTCAAGAAAACGTACCTCGATGATGAGGACGAGATCTTTTACAACGAAGAGTCCGATGAAATCGAACCCGAAATCGACAGTAACAGTGAATACTACGCCAAAACGCTTGTAGCTGATCTGCAGAAATATGAGACAACCTATAAAGCGGCCAATCAAGAATCAGAGCTAGCTAGCGTGAGCTTGACCCTGGAAGCCATTGTACAAACGCTAAACCTCGCTGGTATCCGCTATCCCATTGGTAAGAAGGTGTGTCAGCTTTGTAAAGGTACATGCAACGTCGCCATCCCGGCCGGCAGCCGCGACAAGTGCAAATACGACGCTTGCGTTAAGTTCCTAGGTGGATACAAAGGTTCTGACGTGAAACCGTCATGCAAAGATGTCGCTCGGCCTTAAGCAGCATTTATTTAGCTATGGAACTTTTGATCATATACTTGGTTTTGTCGCATATTGTTCTCAAAGATATTCCCAATAAAGCAGCGTCTTTGAAATGATTCTCTAGCCCTGGTTTTATTTATATCTGCTGCGAAGACCTGGCAGGTCAATAAGTATCATTTACCTATAACTATGAAACATAACCCTTGCAGATAGCGTCGAACCCCACACTTCGGCTTAGGAAAAAAGACAATGGAGTAGCTACTGCACTAGATAACCTCGGATATTGATTGGGAAAGAAAACCGAGGGAAGTAAATCATTTACAGTTGAGGGCTTGCAGAAAGATCGCGTTGAGAACAACAATAGCAAAAAAAATCAGACAACCGTTTTATTCTGCTGTATAGGTTACATGGAAATTAAAAAAAAAAAAGAAAAAGAAAACAAATCGAAACAAAGAAACACAGTACTTTCACTTTCTCTGTTGAGAGAAAAGATAAAGAAAAAACAAACGTAAAAATATCAAGAGCAAAAGTTGATAAAGTCATCTCTTCTGCCTATGTCTCCCTTAATTGTAAGTGTCGTTCTTCAAGGAGCTGCACAGGATAAGTAGGAAAAAAAAAAGAGAAAGTGAGACTTTTCTGAGCGAACCTGTATACAGACTTTGCTGTCTTTTTTTTTAACTTACCCTTCAATATCGGCCACCACCATCTCTGTCACCAACTCGTCATAGGTCACCTTGCGCTTCCATCCCAATTTGGCATGGGCCTTGGCAGGATCGCCCAACAATAGATCGACCTCAGCAGGACGGAAATACTTGGGATCGATACGCACACGGACCTTGCCCGTCTCCGCATCCTTGCCCACCTCATTCACCCCTTCGCCTTCCCACACAATCTTGCGACCGGTGACAGCAAACGCCTTCTCCACAAAACTACGGACCGTATGCGTCTCACCCGTAGCCAGCACAAAGTCTTCCGGCTCGTCCTGCTGAAGCATCAACCACATGCCCTCTACATAGTCCTGGGCATGGCCCCAATCACGCTGAGCGTCAATGTTGCCAAGATACAGACACTCCTGACGACCGAGATGGATGTCGGCCACCGCCCGCGAGATCTTGCGTGTCACAAACGTGCGGCCACGACGCGGCGATTCATGGTTAAACAAGATACCATTGCAAGCATACATGTTATACGATTCACGGTAATTCACCACAATCCAGAACCCATACAACTTGGCCACACCATATGGCGATCGGGGATAAAACGGTGTCGTTTCTTTCTGAGGCGTCTCTACCACCTTACCATAGAGTTCTGAAGTAGAAGCTTGATAAAAACGCACACGATCGGTCAGGCCACAGGTGCGAATGGCATCCAACAGACGTAGGGTGCCCAGCGCATCCACATCGCCCGTGTATTCCGACATGTCAAACGAAACCTTGACATGGGACTGAGCCGCCAGGTTATAGACTTCCGTAGGTTGCACTTGGGAAATAATATGAACCAAACAAGTCGAATCCGTTAAATCACCATGATGAAGGAAAAACTTGACACCTAGGCGAATCGTTTGCTTATCAGTCAAGGCGGCGGCGGGACTGGTAAAGCATTACCTTGTTCATGTTGATCTTTGTAAATATGTTCGATACGACCGGTATTGAAGGAAGAGGAACGACGGATGATACCATGAACCTCATATCCTTTTTTTAATAAGAATTCCGTCAGATAAGAACCATCTTGTCCAGTGACACCTAGAGAAAAAAAAATTGAGCAGAGCCGAGTAATAAAAAGCAATATTCCCTCCCTTCCTTCCTTTATGCATTGGTCTATTTTCTTTCGCCTCCCCTCTTTTGGTCTTCGCTGATACAAGCCTTGCTTTATGTTACGTTACCTGTGATGAGAGCTACTTTACGGGATCTGTATTCTTCATAAGTCATGGAAGAAGATCGTGCAACTTTGACGGGGGCAAGGACAGATTCAGACATAGTAAAAGGAGGATGCTGCTGGGGATGGCGGCGATGAGGATGAGGATGATGAGTTGATGGAGGAAAGAAAGTTTAGTTGCTTTTTTTTGGCGTATCAATCCGGCCTTGCCCTATTTATGACTGTAGCAGCAACTGGGTATGAAAATATTAGGCTCGGTTGCTAAGGCACTGAGGCTAGTTTCATCCTAAAACCTGCAGCTCAAATGCAAACTTTGCAAGTAAAAAAGAGATAAACTTGAAATTAGATCGGTTTGAGGAATCCCTTTCACTTTTTACTTTTTTTACCTTCCTTCCTTTCGGCGAAAACGAATAAAAAAGAAAACCGGGTGTCTTATTCAATAAGTCAATAAAGTGATTTAGAACAAACTGCATAACTGGCACTTGAACTATTCAATCAAATACCAATTTAAGAAATGGTTTCCATCTCTTTTGCTTTGGCATGGAAACGTCATGCAAGTTCAAAGACAAGATAAGCTCTAATCAAGTAAATACTGCATCTTGAGTAATAAACGGGAATGCCTCATTAGAATTAGAAAAGAAAGAAGTTTGTTATTCAGTCAAATTGTATCCGATAAATAAACAGGAAACCCTAAATAGACCAGAAAGATAATGGAAAAAAAAAAGATTGATGCAAAGTTTATAATTTACAAGGGGAGTCAAAGGTAAAAAAAAAAAAAAAAAAAAAAAAAAAAA